>SEYY01024086.1:85000-115000 GCA_009176605.1 Armadillidium nasatum | reverse complement strand
TATATATATATATATATATATATATATATATATATATATATATATATATATATATTTTAATATAATAATATCAGGGAGAGTTAAAAAGCCACCTGAGTCTATCTAAGACCATCCCATTCTGTACCAGAAATGCGCAGTCCAAGATCAAAGAAAATCCCACCAAGTAATAATTATTTATATACAAATTCCAAGCAAAACTCAATATGTCTACAATCTGTATCCTAGTTCTTAATACACACACAAGTAAGTTTGAACAAAATATAACCCAACTATGTAACCAACAACTACCATCCTAACAAATGGTAAACATGTACTCTGCTTTTTTTTTTTTTTTAGTATTTCTACCACTAATCTAGCCATGATCCCCAACTAAACAAATATTAAACAAATAAAACAATGCATATTTTATAAAATACCAAAATCATTTATGTATTTGCCGTCAACCTTGGCATAAACGGTTGAGGACGCTCAGTATGATTTCACACGCGGATTCTTTGTGGTAACTACCCATAAAAGTTCTCCCAATGGCGATATCCGCGAGATGCCAACTTTTTTTTATTTAAAAATATATATACATATACTGCATATATCTAATTATTACGCTAACATATGTGAAGCTCAATGATTATACCACAAAGAGAGTTTTAAAGAAGACATGAATTTAATGGTAGAATGGAAAGGGAGTCTTTGCCACAACATCGAAGTTTGGAAAACTCCAAATTAGAAAAACAAGAATCATCATATAAACAATATCCCACTTCGGCTTTGAGGATAGAGACCGTAAAAGGAAACAAAATGGGGTTTGCTGTTAGTGCACTCAAGTACTGAGTCTTAGTCAAGAACAAGAGGTGCAGTCTTGAGCAAGAAAGATTATGGTGTTCAACAAGGTGGATATTATAATTAACACCACAAATGTTGCAGAAATTAATGGTAGATTGGTGTTACAAACCTATAACCAGAGGCTGCCAACTCCGAAGTTCTATTTGAAGAATAAATCTATTTTATTTATTTATTTATTTATTTATTTATTGACTGGTTTTGAATAAATCAGTAAGGGATTCAATTTTTCTGATAAAAATTTTATAAAGAAAAAGTTAACTTTAACTGATAAGATTTAACTTTGGCAACAGTAGCAAAGTCAGCAAATGAATGTTAATTTAGTTAAAACTTTGAGTTAATGAATAATGGCTAATAAAGTTAACTCTGATTAACAATGCCCACCAATTGTTATACATTATAATATTTATAAACATCACATACTACAGGGCTTATCATGAGTTACATAATTATGAGCCATTTATGAGAAGAAAAATAGACAAAGGTTCTCAACAACCGGTAGTTGGTGAAGATCTGGACTCGTTCATTGAAAATCTACCTCCTTCTGAGTAGATCTCAAGATGATGTCCAAAATTTTGAAAGGTTGACTATAATGGCAATTTTTCCAAAAACGGCAAATTTCAAACTATTTTGAATCTTCACACCAGTTAATTTATAAATTTAATAACTATTAATATTTTATCATTTAAAAATAAAGCAATTCTATAAATACACATTTATTAGGCTACCTAATTTCCCAATATTTCACTGCCTTAATTCATACTCCTCAAATTTACAAACTCTTCAAAAACAACTTCCCATCCCAAGCTAAATGACAAACATTTCTTCTGATTTTTCATTTCTCTCTCTATGATTTCCTTTCTTTCTTCTAAGCTCTTCTCTTTGCTAGTGATTTTCTTGCAAATTGTCAACATGACTTTGTAACCTGAGGTATGGTAAAAGGCGTAAATCCCAAATGTCATGCTGAAAAAAAGTTCTGAGTTGGTAATACAAGCCATGGACAGATCACATCACAAAAGATAAAATACAAATTTAGTGATGATGTTATTTTGTTATAATAATGTTCTTACAATAGTATTTAAGAATTATTGATATTTGTATATTTCAAGGCAGTGTTTATTACTTTCAGCCCTTGTAAGAACTTTGTACACCCATCAAGTTAATGATGAGTTTTTGTAATTCAGGGCAGATCTAGCCAATTTTTATTTTTTACATGACATATTTTAACATACACTAACTAAAAATACTGACACTGGTAAATACATTTAATAATTAGCAGCATGAGAGATATGAGCACAGTTGCATTATTCTTCAGGAAATTTGAAATTTTATTTTTTTTATTAACATTGGGAAATTATGGAACAGTTCATAAAAAGGAACTGTAACAGCTCACCCTCTTTCAACTAAGAGTACTCTCACAACCACATATTGAGCTACTCTATCCTAAGAGAGACTGGTGGATAATCTCTCCTCTCACCACTAGCTGGTGATAATTTACACTATATATATATAACATGTACAGTATATAATATTTACCTGGACAATTGCAAGGCCTGGACGTAAATCTGGATATTCATTTATCAAAGTTTTGACTTTGGATTGAAGTTGGTTTCTAATGTCTCTGAAAATAAATTTGATACCAATTAAAATTAAGTAGTTTCACACTATCCACATACTGTGAAGAATAAATACCACAATATAAATATATATACTCATGTACATAATTATAATTATATATAATTATTTTATCATATATAATTTTACTTATATTTTTACTATCTAAATACTTAAAACTATATATATATATAATGAAATAATAGTTTCTTGTGCAGCAAGGTCTTCAAGTTCTAGGCCCATTCATTTTAAACCTTAGTGTTTATAAATCAACAAAAAGGAACAAGAAACAAATATATATTCAGAACAGCAACAAATGAGGGCGACTTAAATATGATGTTGATCTGTCACTCACAGGGCAACTTTTCCTATCAAAATTTTAGCCATGGTTTTTTTTTTTTTTTTTTTTTTTTTATTTCTTATTACTTTACACTTTACTTTAGAAGCAGTATGGTATAGGTTATTCTGAAGGTGAATCGGTCGCTCACTAACGACTAAGCTATCAAATATTAATGTTAATGATAATTCAAACCAGTGGAGGCTTTTGGGGGAGGCAGGGGAGGCAGTGCCTCCGTTAGTATAAATTAATAAAAATATAACATTTTGATTCAAAAATTAGGTTAAGTAACTCAGATTTTAAAATTTAACATTTTTTCATACAAGGCATATATATATATATATATATATATATATATATATATATATATATATATATATATATATATATATATATATATATATATATATATATATATATATATATATATATATATATATATATATATGTCAGTTTATTATTGTGTGAGAATGAGAGAATGAAATTCCTTATAAAATAACTACGTTTACATATATGATACAACGTGTAATAAATAGTCACATATAATTTTCTTCTCTTGCCTTCACCCCTAATTAAAGTTCGTATATATATATATATATATATATATATATATATATATATATATATATATATATATATATATATATATATATATATATATATATATATATATATATATATATATATATATATATATATATATATATATATATAATATATATATACTCGGGTAGGTAAACCAGTTTTCGCCAGTTGGGAAATTTTCGCGAAGGGTTAAATCAAAGGCCGGCATGTTCAGATACACGTCGTTTGAAGGTGTTCAAGTCATAGGAAAGTTGGGTAAATAGATAAAGGAAGTGCATTACAGATTTTACTACTACAGTATAAGATTGAGCATAGCGATTAAGTCTGGCGTCAGAGTTTGACTGAGAAAAATAAGACTTTATTTAAAGTCTTGTCCTACGAGTTATCAATGGAAGAAGTATGCGACTGAGTTTAGAAAAGCAGTGTCCGTTGTAATGCCGATAATACTGATAATAATTCGAAGGGTAGAATGAGACTGGAGTGTTAGCGAGATATAAACAGTTGATAAAACGAAAAGCCTAGATTCCTCCTTTTAAAAGAGAGCTGCATGAGAGGAACCACCCCATATGTGAGGGGTACTCCATTCATGGGTGAAAAACACCCTTATAAAGATCAAGCAACTGGGGTGGCATGAAGAGATTTTAAAGGAAGCTCATAACGCCCAACCTCTTAAAGCTTAAGGCAGAGAAATAATGCGATCCTTCCAAGATCACGAGAAAAAAGTTACACAAAGAATATTAAGGACAGAAGAAGGTTTAAGTTGTATGTCTTCAAGATGTCTTAACTGTGTGAGAGTTATGTCGGGTAGAAAAGTGAAAGAACTGAGTTTTTGAGGCCTTGAAGAAATATATTTTTTGACTGCCCCACTTACAAATTCGAGAAAGATCAGAGGATAGTTGCTCCGCCTTCCATGCCACCCTCACAGATTCTATTACTATATTATATAGTTAAGAAAAGAGTAAGGAATGCTGATGTCGTCGGTATAGGAGTGGATTGGGAAAGAAGCAATAAAAATATCGCTAATAAAAAGTAGAAAAAAAGTTAGAGATAGAACAGATCCCTGAGGAACATACTATTAATAAACTTAAAAGGGGCTACTTCGATAAACCAACTCATATTTTCTTCATCTGGCAGTTGTTCGAGATCGGGTTCAAATAAGCGAGCACTCTATTCTTTATTTCTTTCCACCCTTACCTTCAACCAACATTCCTAGATATTTG
Source organism: Armadillidium nasatum (assembly GCA_009176605.1). Classification (NCBI taxonomy): domain Eukaryota; kingdom Metazoa; phylum Arthropoda; class Malacostraca; order Isopoda; family Armadillidiidae; genus Armadillidium; species Armadillidium nasatum. Next base: position 110,407 of record SEYY01024086.1, on the reverse strand, counting down.
AATTCATCGACCTCCACAAGTTTCCATCTCCCCACTTCTACACCCCCCCCCCATTATTCCCTCTACATCTCCTCATCCCAACCTCCAATACTGATAACTTTACTCTTCGCTGGAATAACCTTCAATCTCGTTAGAACATTTCCCCTCAAACTCTCTCACAAATTTTCTCAACTTTTCTCCAGATTTTGCCACCAACAACGCATCATCTGGAAAAAGTAAAACATTCACATCACATTCACCCTCCATATTTCTCACCCTAATACCCTTCCCCTCTCTCTCCATTTCTTTAACTACACAATCCATTAATGGATTAAATAACATGGCGACATTACACACCTGTCTCAATACCACTCCTATGATAAACCAATCCATAGTTCCCTCTTCACCCTCACTCTTGATGTACAATTCGCATATATATATATATATATATATATATATATATATATATATATATATATATATATATATATATATATATATATATATATATATATATATATATATATATATATATATATATATGATTGATCGCATGTCATATTTTCTCATTTGCGGATGCGGATGTTGAATTTTCGAAAGTGAGGATGCGGATGTTGAATTTTTGTCAAGTGCGGATGCGGATGTTGAATTTGAATTCCTTTCGTAAGAGGTTCTGTGATGGTGTGAGCTGGCATTAAACTAATTTTTGTTGACGCCAGCCCACAGAACTGCACACACTGGACAGAGGGACTTAAAAGACAGAAAGGTATATGAAAAGAAATCCTTCAGGCATATTGGTGACATATTGTTAACACTCAATGGCAATGCAGAGGTAGTTCACCTGTACCTCGATGAAATGAAAATCCACTCCTTGCTCCTACCAGCGAAAAACTGCACTTGAATCCAATTGAACGAATTTGGGATATGTTAGGGTGTGTGTCACAACACTCACGTAGCTGGTGGGTGTATTGACGGGGGAGTGAGAAAACATCCCGAAAGACACCATCTCCATTTTTTTTCCAATGATGGAATAGTTGGAGGAAGTATGGAGTACCAGAGAAAGCACTACATACTATTAAATTTGTTTGTTTTGTTATTTCTTGAAGTTTGGAGATAGTATCTTTGTAGTTTTCACCACTGTTTCTATTGTTAATCCCACATTTTCCTAACACATACAAGACACTTTTGGAAAGGTAAACAATTTTCTTCAATATGTAACAATAATTTGCAACACGCAATACAACCCCAATGTAGTGTCATTTTTAAAATCAACGCAAGTGATGCATTAATTTTGTCCAGGAATATATATATATATATATATATATATATATATATATATATATATATATATATATATATATATATATATATATATATATATATATATATATATATATATATATATATAATAAAAATCCCCAATATTTCCTAACGCGAACATGGAAATAATAAAACAATTAATGGTAAATAAATAAATAATAATAATAATAATAATAATAATAATAATAATAATAATAATAATAATAATAATAATAATAATAATAATAATAATAATAATAATAATAATAATAATAATACCAGCGATAAACCTAATACAAGATTTTGCCTTTTTAATTAAACCATAAACTTGGTAACAAATCTTATCATAAAGTTATCTAATCTATAATCTTCGACTAATATTTATATATTTACAGACGAAATAATGTTAATTTTTGCCGACTGAATAATTCTTGTTGACGTTAGAGATGAGTATAGTAAGATTTTTTTTTTTTTTTTTTTTTTTTTTTTTTTTTTTTTTTTTTTTTTTGGGCTCAATCTATTTTGTAGTCCATTTTTGAGAAATGTTGGAAGATTGGGCTATTAAAACTCATTAAACAAACTATTAGCGGATACTAACACTATATTTTTGCGTTGATATGTATTTTTTTATCATACTTTTATCTTTATATCCTTCCCAGTTTGACCAATATAAAACTTATAGTCCTTATATGGAATTTTATATATACACATCCAGTAGAAGAGATGGTTATTTTTTTTAATATCAGTCCCTCGATGGTAATGACATATTTAAATACCATCTTAACATTAAAAATAAATAAATGAATTTTAAGAAAAATTCTCATTACATGGTATTTTTAATATGTATTTAGATGTTTCTGGTCTCTCACATGGTATAAAAAAATTTTTTTTCTTCGTTCTTATAGAGCCAGTCTGCAAGAAAAAATCTTTTATACTGAAACTTGAGACAAATTTCCATAACTGTATGCATTTATATGCCTTAAAACTCGGGACTCGCCAACTGTAATGATCCAAGTTATTTAATAGGTTAGGTTAGGTTAAGTTAGGTTGTTAGGTTTAGGTTAGGTTAAACAAGAAAACTCCCCTTCTCACTGATACAAAATATAAAGAGCGGAATAATTATAAACATATCAAGATTTATGAGCTTTCAACACACTAAATTTAAATCTCTCTCACTCACTCACGTACGATTGCAGGAATATGAAGAGTTTCTGCATATATATATATATATATATATATATATATATATATATATATATATATATATATATATATATATATATATATATATATATATATATTATATATTGTTTTTATGTTGGCAAACATTTAAGTCACTTCTCAATTGGCCTATATTAATTTCTTACCACAATATATGATTATCTAATTTCGTGATCAGCATCTTAAAAACTGACATTTAAAAATTAATATATATAATATATATATATATATATATATATATATATATATATATATATATATATATATATATATATATATATATATATATATATATATATATATATAAGGTGGTGAGCTGTAGCTACGTAGGAAATGGAAGACGCTGTTTAAAATTTTATAACCTGTTATTATTTACTCATTTGTAGGTTAATTAATCCAATGAAGAAAGAAAAAATTGGTAATTGATCAGTTTATGTCATGTCCTTAGCACGCACACAATTAATATATATATATATATATATATATATATATATATATATATATATATATATATATATATATATATATATATATATATATATATATATATATATATATATATATATATATATATATATATGCGGGGGTGGGGTTGGGGTGTTTGTTTTGAGACTGGTTGATAAAATAAAGTATAAACTAAGCAGAAGATAGTGTTGTTAAAGTTTTTGCAAACTCATCTATATATATATATATATATATATATATATATATATATATATATATATATATATATATATATATATATATATATATATATATATATATATATATATATATATATATATATATATATATATATATATATATATATATATATATATATATATATATATATATACGATGAACAACATTAATATGGAAGGGCTGCAAAAGGATGACTGACCCAACAGATTAAGGTTTATGATAAGTTTTCTATATTTCTTTTTTTAAGATAGTCACGAGATGTACCAACACACGGCTGATTGAACTGCTGTTAGATAAACTGTATCAAAATATTTTTCGATCAAAAGGAAATTTTTGTTTTATGTAAATGAGGAAACTTCAAGAAACAAACTGTAAGAGAAGCACTGTCATTAACTGTAATGCGTTGGAAATATGACAAAAAAAAAAACAAAAAACAAAAAACACGGATATTAACAACTCTAAACTGTATTATTAAAAAGTTTAACCTCCGTAAAAATAGAGAAAAATAATGCAAGCACAAATAATTCTAGAAACACGAGCAAATTAGAATAGTCAATTGAATAAAATTATTTTTATATTGCTAATGTACCATCAATGAAAACTCATTGAAGCTGAATATGATAGAAAGTTCTTGAACCTTTGAAGCTTCTGAAATATGAGACAAGAAAATATAATGGGAATATAAAGAATAAATCAGAGTCCAAATCAATTAAAAAGAAAAACGATTACTCTAGTCTAGTCATGTTCTTTAAATAAAAACAAAATCCTTATTCCAAGTAGTTCGTCTTCTCATTATTCAGTTAGAAAACCACATCAGAAAAATACATTATTAAACTATCAATGCAAAAAGAAACTAATACATAAAAGGAAATAAAAATATCAGACGAACGATTATTGACGGTATACTTCTATCACGGTGACTGTGATACATCAGCTTTAATAGTGATCCCTTCAATAAGCAAACATAGGGGGGGAAAAATTATGTGAGCTATCACACTATAAGGAAAGAGGAAAATTTCGGTAACACTTCTCAGAAAATTCAAAAAATAAAGCTGAAGATTACGTTCCAGTTATTATTCAATGTTTTGGTAAAATTCTTGAAGATAACATAAAAAATAGAATTATTGTGGTATCTGTCTTGATCCAAAACGAATGGAATTGACCAAAATCTATACAGTAAAAGCTGTAATTTGAAACTACAGCATCTAACACAGACCTTATAATTGATTATTATGTCTAATTGTTCAAAGATTTGTTGTTGAATATACATATTAGACATTACGCAAAAAACTGTAGTTCTTTCTACATTACAAGAACCTGGTCAAACGTTTCAAATTTAGTTGGACGAAAACTAATCAAATGTCATTTGAAACATAGATGGCAATGAATAGATTACAAATTGAAACCAAAATAATTAAAAAAACAAAACCTAATCAAACGCCGTTCTGAAAGAACGTGTTGGTTAAGTTTATCTATCAGCCGTGTGTTTGTTTTACAGCAAGTGTCATTCTCTTAAAAGAAAAAATAATAATAATAATGCAAATATTAAATATGTAAGAGAATAACATAATCGCATATATATATATATATATATATATATATATATATATATATATATATATATATATATATATATATATATATATATATATATATATATATATATATATATATATATATATATATATATATATTGACGTTTAGCTCACACTGAAAATGATGATTGCTCAAGATAGTGAAGTTGTAGAGAAAGCGTGAAGGTATTGATGGAAAATATGTAGAGAACATCACTTTAGAAAATTTAATGTACATATTTTTCTGGTATATTCAATTATTTTACATAGTAAAAACACGAGTTTCACTGAATGGGAAAAATTATATTTTGGAAAATTGAAAAATATTAAATAATAAACCTGTTGGAGCTACTTATAATCATATATATATATATATATATATATATATATATATATATATATATATATATATATATATATATATATATATATATATATATATATATATATATATATATATATATATATATATATATATGATAAGCAAGAAGTTTGCGTAACATATTTTATTGCAAATCAATAAGAAATTGTTAAAAGCGGCAATGGGAATACCTTCCAAAAAAAAAAAAAAATATATATATATATATATATATATATATATATATATATATATATATATATATATATATATATATATATATATATATATTATATATATTATAAAGACATATATTCCTTATTTCTGTAAAGAGAAATAAGAAAAATTCATAACTCACTGAGCTATATCCTCTCCTTGTAAATTTTTCGCCATACTTTCGGCAATAACGAATTACTAACAAATATCTTTTTATATCAAGTAAAATAGAATTGATTTATTACCAGTTAATTCTAGTAATGGTGTGATTTATATAAAAAAAAAAATTTTAAATTTCTACAAAAAATAAAATAAAATAAAAACAAAATAAATAAAAGTCTAAATTATAAACCACAACTTCTCAAAACGTTGTTCAACAAAAAAAAAAAAACACAACAAAAGTATTTATTATAAATGGATTCTAAAGTAAAAAACAGAAAAAAATTTAAATTAGCAACAACATTGCTTCGAATGGGTTTGATATAAACTAAACTAAGAATTAATTAACACTCAATATTGATAACACAACTTGCAAAATTCACAAACAAACTTCATCGGAGAATGACAAACAAAAAGTAAGTAGAAGGTCAGAGAGAGACCACCAGTACTCCAATACTACTACTAATAATAAAATAATAATAATAAAAGCACACACTAAAAAAAAAAAAAAAAAAAAAAGATCAATACTGAATGATAGGGTAAGAAATAAATACTACGAATAGTATTAAAAAAGAAAAAAAAAAATATATATATATATATATATATATATATATATATATATATATATATATATATATATATATATATATATATATATATATATATATATATATATATATATATATATATATATATATATATATATATATATATATTTTTTTTTTTTTTTTTTTTTTTTTTTTTTTTTTTTTTTTTTTATTTTTTTTTTTATTTTTTTTTTTTTTTTTTTTTTTTTTTTTTTTTTATTTTTTTTTTTATATATATTTATATATATATATATATATATATATATATATATATATATATATATATATATATATATATATATATATATATATATATATATATATATATATATATAAAAGGTCTGAATGAAAAATAATGCCTGTTGGTGGATTGCTTAGTAACGGAAACAGGTATAAACAACTTTAGTCTCGTGTTCGAAAGATCGAAGCTTGTAGGAAAGATTTGACACTCGGACTGTATAAAGTTATTTGGTTTCATTTGTTGTGCAGTGATACAAAAATTAAAACTAATAGTGATACTTTGTTGAAGCAATGTGCAGCGTTTAATATTTGTGGCTCAAATTCATTGTCCTTTACTCGAGGTGTATGGAACGGACACTATGGATGTTAGCAACGTTCGTCGATGGGTCAGTAAAGCAACTCTTTCTCCAATAAATGTGAAATGTCGATTCATGATGCTGCGAGAAGTGGCCGCGCCATTAGAGCGATCACTAACCAACATCATGCTCGAGTTGATGATATTATTCGGGGAAATCGACGAATTAAACAGTCCGAAATGCTTCCATGCTTGCAATTTCGAAAGAGCGTGTTCGAGTGATCATTGTAAATTTAAAGTATCGAAAAATTTGTCGATAATGCTAATGAAATTCTAAACCGTTGTCGTCAATAGGGCGATCAATTTCTTCACAACATTGTAACGGGAGACGGAAAGGTGGGTCCACCACTACGATCTAAAAGGAAAACGAGCCTCTGTGGAGTTCAGACACCCAAATTCACTTGGCGTACTAAAGTTTAAAACTCAACCATCGGCTGGTAAACTCATGTTGACAGCATTCTGAGATGTGGAGGACCTCGTCTATTAGGAATATCTGATGAATTGTACGACTATAAACTCGGATCTTCATTGTGAAACTCTCTAGAAAATGAAGAGATGCATCTGTCGAGTAAAACGAAATCGTACCGTTTTCCTCCTGCATCATGACAATGCTCGATCACATTGCAGTGCCCAAACGTTGCTCAGAATTTTCAACGCCACAAACCTATATTAAGTATAAACCTTGAATTTCGAGGTTATCGATCACCCCACCCTACAGTCCTGATCTGGTTCCCAGTGATTTTCACTTCTTTCCAAAGTTGAAGGAGAGTCTCCAGGGAATGAGATTTGGTTCAGATAATGAGGTGGCAAAGCGGTGGCAAACTAATTCCGGAAAACAAATCAAGACATCTTTTCAACCGGTAACGAGAAGTGGGTTCATCGTTTACAGAAATGTATTGATGTTCGAGGAGATTATATAGAAAAATAATATAACATATCATTGAATAAACCTTTGACCTTCTTTCAGTCTTTCTTTCATTACCTTATCTACAGTGTATGAAATTTTACGGCAGAATAAGCGCTACTTTCCAGCCCACCCTCGTATATATGTAGTTTTCCAGTTTAAGAAGTTTAGTTCCAGTTCGGTAACTCTTCAGACCTATGACTCCAGCTCCGGAGTGGATGACTCAGCAAATTTTATCTCCAACTTCTCTAAGGCTACACGGTTCAATATATTTCTTCTACAACCTTGTCCAGTTTTTTGTCATTTTATTTCTTTTATAAATATAATCTTTACATTAAAATTAAGCCTAATATAAACTAAAACGGCACGAATATCAAATTGTAATAAACAAAAAAAATACAATATAAATATAATATATAATATATATATATATATATATATATATATATATATATATATATATATATATATATATATATATATATATATATATATATATATATATATATATATATATATATATATACTCCTGTTTTCAATTAGAACTAAATAAAACTAAGGGACCATACGAACTATTTTTGAAAAATATAATTTATACGGCTTCTTTTTCCATAATCTCAATTGTGAATATTCAATGCTTTTCCCCAACACACATATGAACGTAATATAGACATTAGTATACATTATTTATAATGTATATATATATATATATATATATATATATATATATATATATATATATATATATATATATATATATATATATATATATATATATATATATATATATATATATATGTATATTTTTTTTTTTTTTTTTTTTTTTTTTTTTTTATATTTTATTATTATTTTCAGTATATACATATATAGTATATTTAAAAAATATAATATATTTTAATAATATATTTAAGTATATTTAAAAATATAATAATATATTAAGATGTCTACAATAATTTTCTGTCTGTTTGCTATACAAAGTAAACTAATAAAAAAAAAATCCTATTAATCTGTATGAGATACTATATATATATATATATATATATATATATATATATATATATATATATATATATATATATATATATATATATATATATATATATATATATATATATATATATATATATGATCAGTCGGGGCCATTATGTAAAAAATCATTATTATAGAAAGAAAAAAGATGACGCACAGAAGGACTTCATATTCCTTCTTAATTAACATTCATCATAATATATATATATATATATATATATATATATATATATATATATATATATATATATATATATATATATATATATATATATATATATATATATATATATATATATATATATATATATATATATATATATATATATATATATATATATATTTATTATTATTATTAATATCAATAATATATTTATTATTATTATTATTATTATTATTATTATTATTATTATTATTATTATTATTATTATTATTAAAATATCGGAAAACAAATTCCCAAGTTTGTATTCACGCAATAAAGTTACTAACTCAATTGGGATCACGCAATAAAGTGATCATTTAAAAAAAAAAAATAAGAATTCAAAAGGGTTGCCGATTTAAAAAAAAATAAAAAAAAATAAAAAAAAAAAAAAAAAAATTTTTTTTTTTTTTTTTTTTTTTTTTTTTTTTTAAAAAAAAATTAAGAAAAAACAATATTCCTATATATATATATATATATATATATATATATATATATATATATATATATATATATATATATATATATATATATATATATATATATATATATATATATATATATATATATATATATATATATATATATATATATATATATATATATATATATATATATATATTATTCGTACAAATGCCAGGCGTACGATTAATACTACGAATAATGACTACGAATGAGATAGTTTCCTCAAGGTTAAAACAGAGCCTAGATTATGGGCCAAGCTATCCCAATTAGCCATATTTTATTTATTTATTTTTTTTTTTTATTTTTTTTTTTTTGTAGCATCAAAAATTTTAAAATGCATTCCGAAATTTCGATCTATATCATAATTCCGATGATATGGTTCCGTACTATCATCTTGACTGATGTATAATAAGATTTTTATCCACATGTCAGGAAAATCTGCAAAAATTTAAATATTTGTATCCTCAAATGTTCAAATTCTATAATTCGCATATTTCATCCGAAACATTTGTGCCTTTGTTTACAAAATCACGATATACCAGACAAAATTTAAAAACTCAATTTCCCTTCCCCATTTCTATTTCGAAGACATTCCCCCAAACCTTTCTACAATTTTTTTTTACTCTATAAATATACTTCTACAGGGTAAGACAGTTTATATATATATATATATATATATATATATATATATATATATATATATATATATATATATATATATATATATATATATATATATATATATATATATATATATATATATATATATATATATATATATATATATATATATATATCAATAAATTTTATCATTCACTATAATTTTAATAACTATGCAGAAAGTAATAACCATGAATGTAAAACTTACTGTGCAACCTCTTTACCAGACAAAATAGTAGCCATACTTGTAACACAATATGAATTATTTTGTCAAGCTTGTTACCAAGTGATGTTGAAAGTTTTTGTTTTTCTTTTTAATAAAATTATATCCTAAGTAAGGATACCGTTTAGGCTTATTTTACAGTGTATTAACATTACCATATATTTATTTTAAAATGTAAGTTCATTCCAAAGAGTCATATAGTATAGTTTACAAACTGTCTATCTATATCAAAAACTATCTTTTCAATATAATTCTTTCGGCAGTCTTCTCAAATCAAAATAAGTGGGAAAACAATTTCACTCACACCCAAACGCCAAAGACTAACAATCATTACTGATTTTATTTAGGAATGAACGATGCCGTGGCGCGGTTGGCGCCGTCTCTGCTTCCATAAACTCTGCTTATTTTACCCTAGATGTTAAGTCTGTTTTATGGTTTTACCCGTAATTCTTGGATTATACCCTAAATAGTTGGCAATTATATATATATATATATATATATATATATATATATATATATATATATATATATATATATATATATATATATATATATATATATATATATATATATATATATATATATATATATATATATATATATATATATATATATATATATATATATATATATATATATATATATATATATATATATATATATATATATATATATATATATATATATATATATATATATATATATATATATATATATATATATATATATATATATATATATATGGGGAGGAAGTAGCGCCGTCAGAAGCGATGAAAGTACCCAACTATGGATAGGGTGGGGTAGATAGTTCCGTTTTACTCCGTTTTGCCCTTTGGTTCGTTCATTTTCGCGTTTCACCTTCTCATTGGGTCTTTAGTGAGCCCTCGTCTCACATTGGAGTGTCTATGCTCCCACTTCATGGTCGTTTCAATGCTACCAAAACTCAATTCCTCCATCTCTCTACTCGACACAATCCTCCACACAACTATGATATCTTCTTCGAAAACACTCAATTCAAACTTCATATCTCCTTAATATTTTTGGTGTTTCTTCTGGGGTAGTTCCACTCATACAGCTCTCCTTGAAAGGGTGGAGTCTAGGGCTTTTCGATTTATCAACTCTCCTGCTCTCACTAATTCTCTCGATCCAATCTCTTTCTACCCGTCGAATTGTTGAGTCACTCTCTCTATATTATCGCTATTACAATGAACATTGCTCCTTCGAGCTCTCTCGTCGCATATCTCCTCCATTGAGAAGGGATCGTGCGACTCGTCTTTCTACACAGTCTCATCCTTTCTCTATCCAACTCTGACCCGGGCTTAGACTTTACCGCTATGATCAATCTTACATGTACTCTACTGGTAAAGTCTGGAACACACTCCCTTCATCTATTTTCCCAACTTCTTATGATTTGCACACCTTCAAACGACGTGTATCAGGCCATAGCTTTTAATTTGACCTGGTTTCCGACTTTCCTCTAACTCTGGTGAAAATTTTAGTAGGCCTCTGGCCTCTGGCCTTTGCCCACCAGAGGTGATATATATATATATATATATATATATATATATATATATATATATATATATATATATATATATATATATATATATATATATATATATATATATATATATATATATATATATATATATATATATATATATATATATATATATATATATATATATATATTAATATATATATATATATATATATATATATATATATATATATATATATATATATATATATATATATATATATATATATATATATATATATATATATATATATATATAATTTCCGAATGCTCGAGATTATTTTGAGTAAATAACCTCAAAACCAAAAAACACCCTTAAAAGAAAAACTTTACCCTATTTGCCGTGCCACTTTGCCGGATTTTAATAAATATCGATATATATATATATCGATGTACGTATTTTTTTCCAATTTATCGACCCTCTAATGAAGGGTACTCCTTCATTAGGAGGGGGCCAAACATATTGAAATAAAAAATATGTATATACGTATATCGATACAAGGAGATCTCCTTGGCGAAGAGGAATGAGACGCAGTCCCTTTTGAATCTTCAGTGAGCTTCCAAATAGTCATATTACATAATTGTATCAAGACGTTGAATTAAGCCTATTTTTTTATTTATTTAATTTATTTATTTATTTATTTATTTATTTATTTATTGAAAACTTAAATTGCTTTAATTAATACTTCAGAATTCACAGGATGCTTTAAAGACTATTTTACAGAGCACATATAACCCTTTGAAAATAACTCCAATTGCAGTTGAAATTCTGCAGTTGAACAAACAAATCAATTCGCAATAGTCTCAGTAAAGACTCAAATCAAACATTCCTCTTTGATAAGAATAACTAAAGACCTGATCTCTATTTCGTTATTAACCTTGAGCACTTCGCTATCGACTGAAGCTCTAATCTCTTTGTAATTAAATTCTCAATCGCTTCTCAGAAATCAAATTCTTCAAATTATTGTTGTCGTCTTAGTCGATCTGTTTAGCTTAGCCGTTTTCTGCAACTAGCATTTTATTTTTGAACCTACATACACTGAAACCTCTACCTTTGCCTCTACTTTAGGCATAGAGTAACCAGATATTTGTAGTATAGAAAAATGCAACTGCAGTGGTTTGCAACAGCATTCTCTTTCGAAAAAAAAGAAAAGAAAAGAAAGATGATTCTAGCTCTGTGCAAGGATTTTCACTTGGAAAGAAGAAACGATTTTTTCCTCATATAACCAATTTTGAAGCTATATATATATATATATATATATATATATATATATATATATATATATATATATATATATATATATATATATATATATATATATATATATATATATATATATATATATATATATATATATATATATATATATATTGTAATTATCACCAATGCTCACTGGCAAAGTTTTATTCGAGCAGGGGACGTTAAAATAATAGTAAAATCATCAGGAGTAAAAATCAAGTATAATTTCCACATATCCTAAATTTTGCAGGTGTTCAATTATGCGAGTTTTAAAGTGAGGGAGATTAAATTCAGCGGGAAACATGAAAGTGGAAGAGAATTTCGGGAAATGGTGGTAGTTGAACAGAAGTACCACAACGAACAGACCTGAATCAGTTGCCAAAGTAAACACAAATTTGTTTGCAGACACTGCACCCCTTGTTCAGCTTGGACTCCGCTTAAAAGAGACAAAGCAATAACATCAAGTCACAAAGATAAAGGGTCGTGTGAATTGGAAAGTATGAAACAGTTTATAAAACTTTTAGCCTTTGACTCGACCCTATCAAAAAGATGGATGAAACCTGATCCACTCTAGATATGTGAGGAATACCTCATATTATCCGAGTGTGAATGGATAGAGTTAGTAGAGCAACTTTAGGAGATCATTAATGAAAAGTAGGAATAGAGCAGGAGATAAGGAAAAAATGCTGTGGAACACCATCGTTGACAGGAAAGAAAGAAGTCACTCCATCAATAACAGCTGATTTAGAAAGATTAGATTAAAGAAAGCTAGACATAAGTAAGCAATGAGGAGGTAACCAAAAAGAGGGGAGCTTGGAAAGCAAAGACGCTTGTTATAACCATACAAAAGTCTTGGACATGTAATTCCTTTCCAAACAAGACTCTCCAGATCCCTAAAGACAGAGTATAAATTTCTGAGGTAGGAAAGTTTATCACTAGCTAACCTCCAGCACCGAAAGCCGATGCTGATGTTCTGAAAAAAGAGAAAAGGACTCTACATGATCCATAAAATGTGGAATGAGAATGGTTTTAAAGATCGTTGACAGAATACAAATGAGATCTATAGAGCGATTGTCAGAAGGATTAGAGCTACTACTTTTCTTCCAAACAGGTTCGACAAATGTACGTTTTCAACAGAGGGAAAGTAATAGCATTGAGAAGGATTTTCGTATTAGCTTTATTCTGTTAAATGATTTTAAAAAGTTCATATTATATATATATATATATATATATATATATATATATATATATATATATATATATATATATATATATATATATATATATATATATATATATATATATATATATATATATATTAAGGCTAAATCGCCGACACATTCAAACTGAAGAGAATGATGATGAACAGATTTTTTTTTTCAAAAGTTTCAACCATTTAACCTGTGTTTTTTTCCTGTCTAAGATTTGGTCCTAGCTTCAAGATTAGCTCAAAGAAGGATATACAATTTATACATGTCAACAATGGGCAATTGAGTGCTCAGAGTATTGCAGTCTTCTGCAGGAGCAAAAAAGATCTTAACAAAAATTTCAGTCTTTTCGCAATTCTATATATATATATATATATATATATATATATATATATATATATATATATATATATATATATATATATATATATATATATATATATATATATATATATATATACATACAATTTAAAGCTTCCTTTCAAATAAAATAAAAACAGCATTTAAATTTAAGTTTAAACTAATTATAGTTCTAAAATATCAAATTACTTCGGTAATAATTTTTTTAATGTAAATTTATTTTCATTTTGAAAGAAATTTTTGACTGAAAATCATACTTAAGAAGTGCTAAAGAAGAGTTTTGCTGTACTATAATTTCATCATTACCTGTGTCTTTATATGAACCATATATTACACATTAAAAGAAAATTAAAAATGTCTACCGTGACTGAAACGGTAGAGTGATTGACTCAAGTGCTTGAAGGCACCGGTTCGATCCCACTTCGGGATCCCAGGTATGTACTACCTAGAAAAGTTCCTCACCTAGAATAGAGCAATACCCGTGAGATGTGAAATAAAAATAAAATAAAAAAAAAAAAAAAAAAAGCATTAAAAGAAAATTAAAAATGTGGGCGGAGGTAAAATAAATTCTGATTTGGCTAAATCTTCAAATAGAAAATTCATCACAGCCATTTTTTTTAAAATGACTATCTGTTTACATACTCGTAAGTATGAACGAATTTCTGGGGACGACAATAACTGAAAAATATTGCATCTGTCATACTTTATGCAATTTCCAAGGGATCCCTGCCGCAGTTTTCAGCTTCAAAATGATAAAAAATAAATAAATTAATAAATAAACTTGGAGAAGTAGAATGAGACGCAGAAATGAGAGAATAATCTAAGGGATCTAGTAAATTAGAGTTTATTTAACAGTATAAGACAGAAGAAATATAAAATCATAGTCTAAAATACTGGGTCCTTCTTAAGTTTGCTTTGATCTTTCTTTTAAACGAACATAAATAACATTTTTGCTGGATAATTCTGATCATCCAGTACTATAATTTTTGAAGAGGAAAAGAAGCCAGTAGTTTTTTTTAACATTTGTAAAATTAATTCGACAAATATTTAGCTAGCTATTAATAATTTTAAGATTACATATTACAATTTATTTTTTAAAGATATTTAATATAATATTGGTAGCTTAAAAATATTTAATATTATTTATCAAAAAAACACAATATAATCAGAGGCTGCGAGTCACATGGGTTTATCAAAGACTGTCCATCCCCTCCTTTAGTACATGCAACTTAAGTTAGAAGAGAATATTATCAAATACTCAACCACAAAGCTCAAATCTCAACAAAACTTAATCTGCATTTTTTAGCACTTCGGTCAGGGTAAACTTTGGGTCAGTTTCACATTCACTTAAGTTAAGTTAGGATACAATCAAAAAACATCACTAAATCGAGTCTTAACAAAATTCAACCTGCATATTTTTTAAACATTAAAATCCATTTCTAAATCCCTTAAGTGAAGGTAGAAATAAAAGATAAATTAAGACAATTTTACGTAAGTTAAAATTAAAGCTTATAGTAAAATACTCATATTCCCATGTTCATGTAGAAATATAAATTTATGGAAAAGTCAGTATTAAAATGTTTCTATAAATTCTGCACTTTTTAAATAAACTTGTGGCAGTTTTCTTAACAAATTTATTGTGAATATTGGATATATTTTAAAGTAGTTTCTCCAATATTTAAATTTTTTTTTTTAATTTTTTAAATTTTTTAGTAAAAAACAGTATATTGTTCGCTTTCGGTGAAATTTAGATGTTCATTGAGTTTATAATTTTTTTGGAGACTTTTATTCATTATTTCTTTTCTTGAGGGAAGGGGACACGCTGGAAACGTCTTTTAGCAAAAAATTAGTTCAATTTTCGTGAAAATGAAGGCGCTAGGAGAGGTATGTTTATATTTTACATAAATGTTAGTGCAATTTTGTTTAAAATGTAAATTAATATAATTTGTGCACTTTATGTAGTTTACATTATGGGAATAGGAAAAACGTGAATGCTACTAATTTACTAAATATACGGGCCTAGTTTTTAATTGACGACCTATCGTTAGCATGTACCATAAATTGAGCTATGTAAAAATTTTTAACATGTATCATAAGAAATTAAATTGAGCTATCTATATAAACAATTTTAAAAGTTCCAGAATATTGTTAGTATTGGAAAGATTGTAGTCAAACAAATGGCCACTGGAAGGATAGAAAATATAGTAAAAATCACATGGGCCTACCAAAAAGAAATGGTTCATCTTATTACCTTTGAATGACTTTTGGTTAAATTTTTATCATGAAAATAATAATCAAACTGTAATAATTCGATCTGGCACGATACCTCAATTTTTCACTATATTGAAAATATGAAGTCTAAATATGTTTAAATGCATTCTTCACGTACTATTACTCTATGGTAAAGTACTATAAATACATAACTTTAAAAAAATTAAAAAAAAACATTCAATAAATTTAAAAATGTATAAAGTATTAAAAATCGTGTTATAAAATAACAATTAAATTGAATGCACCTGCACCTTATAGCCATATAGGTAGAGAACTACATCACAAAAATATATCGGTATTTTGTAAGAATAAATGTTGCTAGATATTACAAATATTTAAAATGTACATTTTTAGCATCTTTATTTACATGTAAAATTAATATATGGCTGTTTGTCTACATTTACCCTTTATCAAGGTAAGGCTGTCAAACTAGTTTGTTAGCTTAGTATCAATATTTTTCCAATTATCTTCTGCCCAATATTACTTGATGTCAAAGTTGTAGATGAAAGCCAAGCTTTATGATGTTCGAAATCTATTTTTACTATGTTAAGTGCATTTTACTGTAGCAAATTTAATTTTTCCCCACATTTAAAGTTTTTCTTCAATATGTGTAAGCTTTCCAGTTTATATTTTGAATAATAATTTAAATACTAGGTAAGAGATGTAAACTGTATATTTACCTATCTTTTTGGTAATTGGTTTAACTAAGCATTTTTTTTTTTCTTAATATATAAATTCACAAAAATGAAATATTCTGAAATCAAGTTTTTTCTGTAAATTGGGATGTGGAAATTAATTTTGAACACCAAAAAAAAAAAATATTACAAATTTAATTAAAGTATAATAAGTTTGATCATTTACAAATGCATCATACGACTTCAATGGAGTATTACCATTTGGCTATGCATTACCAGGTTATTGCATCAGTGTCAGAGTAAATTTATAATCATTTCAGAGCTTTAAAAGACAATTGTTTTAGAATATATATAGGGGAACTCCAATATTCGTCATTAATCCGTTCCCGAGGGGATACTAATATTGAATAATTTTTTCCCATAGGAATTAACTAAAAATGGATTAATTCGTTCACAGCCACGAATTTTGCCTATCTATTCTTTAACAAAAAAAAATTTTCACTCTAGAATCGATCTCTGAAATCATTTCAAACACTGTACATATTAAATAGCGTACTGCCATAAATAATACTGGCTCTAAGTAATTTAATAAACTAGATTACATATTTCTTCACAGTTTCAATATATTAAACAAAATTTTTTTTTATTTTTACCTTTTTTTAGTTCCAAAATGGTTATAAAATTCATTCTGATGCTGATGCAGCAACCTGGTAGTGCATAACCAAATGATAATACGCCAAAGAAGTTGTGCAATGTGTTGTTAAATGATTATAATTTATTAATTAAATTATTTGTTTTTGTTTTTAGTGTATAAAATCATTTTCTACACCCCAATTTACAAAAAAAAAATAAAAAATTTGACCATATTCGTAGTTTCGATATTAAGAAAAAAATGCTTAGTTGAACCTGACTATTACCCTCTTTTGTACAATACATATAAACTTTAAATTTTTACTATAAAAGCATGTGTATTTTTAGGCATATTGCATGTAGGCTGCAATTTTGACTTGTTTGTATTTAGGTTTTTCATGTACGTATTCTAATAAGAATTTCAGTTGTTAAATATATAGGGATGGCTTGAGTCTGTTCATAAAGAAAAAGATTAGTGTGATTATCAGTGGTAGTTTGAAAATGTCAGAACAGTGTTTGGAATCTAAGACTAGAGCAAACAGAATGCTAGGAATAATATACTGTAATGTTATTTATAAGATGAAGTGATCAGTAAGCTTTATAATGGTTATATTAGACCACTGATTGAGTACTGTCTCTATTTCAGCACATAGCAATGAGAATGATTTTTAGTTTTAAAACCACATATAAGGATAGGTTAAAAGAGCTATGGATGTTTTCCATAGAAAGGTTTCTTAGAGGTGGTGAGATTCAGGTTTTCAGTGTTTTCATTTATAGATTATATAGATGTGAGTAAATTCTTTTTTCTAGATCCCAGTATGCATACCAGGGGTCAAAACTTAGAAGGAAAAAAAATATGTTATCTAGATGTGAGAAAGTATTTTTTCAGTTAGAGTGGTTAATTTTGGAATGATTTACCACAAGTTATTATTGATAGTAACCGTCTTTTACCTTTTAAGAAAGAGGTTGGATCAAAGTGTTGTATGACCAACTCTGCTTTTAAGGTGACGTATTTTGGTGAATATTTTTGACAAGTGGTATTAGGGATTTTGCATGTTTAGAGTTTAGGTGACTCATTTATTTATGATTTTGCCTAATAAACTGGATGGGGGATGGTATGTTTCACTTGGTGATTTGCATGGGAAAAGTTGGATATGTGAAAGAGCTATTCATAGTGAATAGCAGCTTTTTCAAATTTTTTTAAACACTTAGACAGTCTTGATAGGCCCTTGTGGCTTCTAACTGTCTCTATTTTCTTATGTTCTTATATTCTATTTATAAATAAATGATTATATCAATATTAAAAATCGGTATTAAATTTGACATTTCATAAATGTCTATATAAAAAAGAATCTACTATTCAGGGTTGGGGGGTGCAGGGGACTTTTTTTTTTTTTTTTTTTTTTTTTTTTAACCTATACATTCATATATAGTTCTTGAATTTGATATTAAAATCAATGTCAGTATTGATATATCCCATTGCATTTTATAATAAAAAAAAATAAAGTTTTTGTACATTTGTACAAAGTGGTTTTAATAACTATATTTTATTTAATGTATTTATAGCTTCAGTAGTAGTAATTTTAAATCAAAAGTAACTCACCTGAGTCAAAAAAATTTACCTTTTTATAGAAACTTTTAATTTAGTTCCATGGAGTAACAAAAAAATTTTTAATCTATAGATACTACAAATATATATATAATATAAATTAATTAAAGAAAGCCTGATAAATCTTGCTATACCTCTTTTGTATGATTTTTTTTTTTTTTTTCAACTATAATTTGATACCTGAAAATTAATCTGGTTTTTCTTTTGGAAAAGATATATATTAAAATTTGTAAAATATAATTGACATTATTCAGTATGTAGGCCATCATTCGCAATTTTGGTTCCAATATTTCAGTATTTGAATACAGATATATAAATTTCATCCTTGAATTTAAGAATTATTTGAGTGGGCTGAAATATATTCCTGTTTATGCTAAGGTAAGCAGCTGAAACAAGCATAAATGTGTTCAAACCTGTTTAGAATAGATTTGACATGAATAGTATAGTTACTTGGTTTCATTGCTGTGCAGTGATAGAAAATGGAAGCTGATAGTGATACCTTGTTGAAGCAAGGTGAACAGAATTTCTTCAAAATATCAATGGGAGATGAAACTTGAGTCCACCATTATGATACAGAAAAAATAAGCCTCCATGGAATTCAGATACCCAGGCTCACTTGGTGTTCAAAAGTTTGACTCAACCTTCGGCTGGTAAACTCATGCTGACAGCATTCTGGGGTTGATGGCCTCCTCTGTTCAGAATATCTGAAAAATGGCATGACTCAAAACTGATCGTTATTGTGAAACTCCAGTAATTGAAGAGCCACATTCATTTAATAAGATGAAACCGTACCGTTTTCCTTCTGTATCATGACAATTTTCAATCATATTGGAGATCCTAGATGCTTCAGAAGCTGCAATGCTTGAACTTCAAGGTCATTGATCACCCACCCTACAGTCCTGATCTGGCCTCCAGTGATTTTCACTTATTTTCAAAATTGAAGGGAGTCGGGAGCGAGATTTAGTTCAAATAATTAGGTGAAGAAAGGGGTGGCAGACTGGTTCTTGAAAACAGATCAAGATTTCTTTTCAACTGGTTTTGAGAAGTGGGTTTAACATTTGCAGAAATGTTTTGATGTTCGAGGAGATTATGTAGAAAAATATTACATTTTCATTGAATAAACTTTTGGCCATCTTTCAGTCTGTTTCAAGTGTATGAGATTTTAAGGCAGAACAGGCGTTACTTTTCAGCCCACAATTGTACATTTTAATATATGGCAGAGGAATTTGTCTAAACTGCTCACCTCTGCAAGAAAATTATACTTACCTAAAAATATACCATAACCGTGTAAACTAATAACTAATTAATTTTTTAAGCAATGACCATAGCACCAATAGAAAATATTAATAATATATATATATATATATATATATATATATATATATATATATATATATATATATATATATATATATATATATATATATATATATATATATATATATATATATATATATATATATAATTTTTCAAGAAATAAGCCTAAATAAAGTAAAATTCTTCAAATGAGATCAGAATAAATTAAAAAGCAAATTAGGTTGGGGATATGTTACAAGATGATAAAGGATGACTTAGTAGGAGAATCCTGGAAATTTTGAAAATGCTAAATGTTTTGTATGTACTAATTTACAAAAAAAAAAAAAAAAAAAAAAATATATATATATATATATATATATATATATATATATATATATATATATATATATATATATATATATATATATATATATATATATATATATATATATATATATATATATATATATATATATATATATATAATTTTATTCCAGCTTAAAGAATATAGCGTCATTGGGCGCAAGTTGCCCTCTAAGGCAAATCCCACCCCTCAATTGTACAAGATGAGGATTTTTGCCACAGATGTCGTTACAGCAAAATCACGATTTTGGTACTTTCTTTCAAAATTGAAGAAAATGAAGAAGAGTAGTGGAGAAATTGTTGAAATTAATAGGGTAAATGTTAAAAAATGTTTGATTTAGAATCTCATAAATTTATATTAGAAAATATTTGTTGGAATGTTTCATAATTAGTTATGTAACATTTATTTATTTTTATTTTATTTTATTTTTTGCAGGTAGTTGACCGAAAACCCCTTTCCATAAAGAATGTTGGAATTTGGCTCAGATATGACTCTAGATCAGGTACCCACAATATGTACAGGGAATACCGTGATCTTACCATTGCTGGAGCTGTTACACAGTGTTATAGAGACATGGCTGCTCGTCACAGGGCGAGAGCTCATTCTATTCAGATTATGAGAGTAGAGACTATCAAGAGTAAGAAATGCAGGAGACCAATTGTTACCCAATTCCACCAGGCAAACATCAAGTTCCCTGCAGTTCATATTCACAAGAAAAAGATATCTAAATCAAGGGTTATTCCTAAAAAGATGATTAAGATGTATAAATAAATAAAGGTTTACTGGTTATTAGTTTTTGTTTTATTTCGACCTGGTAAATTTTGAGAAATGAATATTCTCATTTTTGCTCAAAAATTTTTTTTTTTTATTACAGTGCAACTTTATTGTAGCTCTTCTAATGCAAAAATGACTATTTAACAAGCAAAGCATGATTTAAATTTGCTTACTTTAGTGTGTTTATATATGAAAAAGGTTATGCAACCTTTCAAAAAGGGATAAATTTTAATGTTCGAGTGCACGATATTTTTTTTTCTTTTTTTTTTTCCTAGTTTTAAAATTTTTACTTCAAAAACTTTAGTAGTCTTGAGAATGTTAAAATTGTATTGTATTGTAAGATCTTGAATCTATCTATCTTTGTGGAACAAGTTGCCTTTTATATTCTTAAAACTAGTAATTTTTAATGGTTTATAATATTTAGCAAACCTCCAACGAACTTTAACTGAAAATTTTTGTGAATAGACAATAATGATAAGTGGACTATTTGAGGCTATTCCAGTATGTTGTATTTTACAACTATGTTAACGGCATCCGAAGTTCGTTTGTATAGTATTTGTATCAGTTTTATTGACGTCCCAATAAACCAGGAAGATTGGTTAGAAGAAACAATTATAGGTAAAAAAAAAAAAAAAAAAAAATGATCGAGACCGAAATAAAGTTGTTTATATCATAGAAAAGATATCCTTGCTGACGCTTTGTTAGAATGGAAAGAAAATATCTCTAATATTGAACCAAACCGAAATAGATCCGATTCATAAAGCTCGTCCATTCAACAGATTTCACAGCAGTCTTTGTGCATTGCAAACTCGAGCCAAGTCTCGTAGATTTGCTTTTGAGAAAATTTACCTTGAATTAAAGACTTTTGACATGTCTAGTATGGTACATAGATAATATATTTAAAGGTGGTGTACCTTTAATTGAGACAATCTTGTTTCAGTATAATTAAACCTATTTGAATAGCCTGTTTTGACACAACTTATCCAGAAATAATTTATGAAAACTCCTAATAAAATTATTTCTAATCAGTCCCTAATTAAAATCATTTAAACTTCATTTCATGGAAATGGAATATATCCTGGAAAAGTAATTTATGTCTATGATTAATCTGTTTTTATTGTGGCATTAAGTGCCATTAGCTAAAAATTTATTTTTAATATGGCAAAATGAAAACGCACAAGTGATGAGCCAAAGCCTGTAAGCTATGATAATTACTACTGAGTACAATAAAAGTACAAATATCATCTGGAGAGCAAAGACAATGGTTCTCCATTTGTTTTAGAAAAAAAAAAATTCAACATTTGAAAATTCGTTATATGTACAGTGTATCATTAATTTAAATTGCTATTTCTAATTTTGCAAATACCAAAGATGCTAACTAATGATACTAAAGATTAGAAAGGAAAAACGATTTCTTTTTATATTTATTTAAAAAAAAAAAAACTTAAAAATTGCAATATAAATATTTTCATATTATACAAATGTAAATATTGAACATATAAATTGTAATCCATCTTCATCTAAAGCCACGAAGGTGTCTACCTCCAGCAACTTCTCTTCGGCCTCTCTCAATAAATTTTTGTGCAAATCTTTCTTTTGGCCCTCCTGGAAGTCCGGGAACGCGAACGAATGGACGACCTCGAATAAATCGAGGGGGTATCGAATTAAGTGGAGAGCCCCTAAAGTTCCCACGAGGAGATCCATCTCCACGAAACACCCATCCTGGTCTTCGGATTCCTATGCCACGACCCAAAACTAATAAAAAATATAGTGGTTGCATTATGTCAGAGAAGGACTTTAAATTATATACAGATAAACAAAAAGTAGTGTGATATAGAAATCTACAAAATAACATTCAATGAATGGATTAAAACAAATAAATTACAATAAAAGTAAACAAAAGTATAATATAAAATTGGTTAAACCTTCAATGATATTTCTGTAAGAAGTAATGATCTACTACAATTATATAAAGTAGAATTTGTCTCTCTTACTCTCCGTTCAAGTTTACTTTTCCTCATTTTCTCCCATTATTTACAAGCTGTTGAAAATTACTTTTCCTAAATTTCTTATTATTGTACAATCATCACACTATCCTTTTTCTAGCAACAATTTAAACTTTTTTCATAACTTCGAATTTGAGGATCCCATCCGGCAAAACAACCACTCCTAACTTACTCCTACTACTCGTTATTCACTTTCTCTCACACAAACATACAACCGAATAATTAATGCCTTAGCAAAAATGTTTCTAAACCGCAATTGATAAAAATTTACTAAAAGGAAAAAATATCTATAATGCTTTACAATTTTTTTTCAGTAGTATTTTCCTATAATAGTAATAATAAAAAAAATACCAACCTCGTCCATCTCCTCTGAAAAGTGGTCTATGGAAAAATCGTCCACGATTGTCCCCTCGAACTCTTCCTCTTGCGCGCATCGAGTCCAGCATCATCTTGAGAGATTATTTAATAAGTATAATTCTTAATAGTTCATTATTTAATATTAATTATGGTTTTTGCATTCACCTATAAGTTATTAAAGACTAGGAATGCTACCAATGTTAATGCAACAGAACTTTAGGCATAAATAATAATAATTTTTTGAGTACATGTACAGTTTACATAACAGTATACGAGTTAAAAAATCAACATCAAGGACAACACCTACAAAAAAAAAAAAAATTATAAATGATGTGTTATGCAAGAAGGTTGAGTCTTTAAGAAGAAACCCAGTTCTCAGAAAAAAGTAAATATAGTATAGGTACCAAAATGAGAAAATTCCGATGGTATGGAAATAAGGCAAAGAAAATTTTGGCAAAACAATGCGCCATAACCAACTAGGATAAAATGAATAGACAAAGGAATATGTGAGCGACAGAAAGAACAGATCAATGGGAGCAGGGAGGTTTCCCTCTATATTAGTTAGGTGCGTCAAATTTTTTTTTGTACAATACGTAAGTGAGTCAGGGTACTTTCCCGTGGCAACCCTGCCTGAGAGAGGACAATCAAATTTTCACAAAAGGCTTGGAAATGAACGCAACTTGGTATCTCGTAAATCCTCCCCATCCCTCAGGAAATTTAACAGCAGGTGAAGAATCTCCATCAACGATTATTATAAATCAGTGGCAAAAAAAAAAACGTTCCGTAACATTTGTAAGGCCTCGAGTAGATATGATATGTTGATTTTCTAAAAAATTTAAGTTTCGTAAGTTGCTCTATCAGCTTGTTCATTCTCTGACACACACACACGTGAGATGGAAAAAAAATTCAATATTTTGTATTTCTGCGTTCTGAGCAGTCTGAAAACCTTTTGAATAGAAATCAAA
>SEYY01024086.1:65000-80000 GCA_009176605.1 Armadillidium nasatum | reverse complement strand
GGGTGTTGTTCGTCCTTGTATGGAGTATGCTTCGCACATCTGGGGTGGTTCCACACATACAGCTCTCTTAGAAAAGGTGGAGTCAAGGGCATTTCGTCTCATCAACTCTCCTACTCTTACTAACTCTCTTCAATCTCTTTTAGCAAGTCAAATTGTTGCGTCATTCTCTCTTTACTTATCGCTATTACAACGGACACTACTCTTCTGAACTCTCTCGTTGCATGCCTCCTCCATTGAGAAGAGCTCGAGCTACACGCTTTCTACACATTCTCCATCCATTCTCTGTCCAACTCTCCGACCCCAGACTTAATAGGCTATGCTCACTTCTTACATATACTCTACTGGTAAAATCAGGAACACACTCTTTCTTTCTATTTTCCCCAACTTCCATTGACTTGCATACATTCAAACGCCGTGTATCGTGGACATCGGCCACCATCGACCATATATCGTTTCCCAACTCGTGGATCATTTGGTAGGCAATCACTGGCCTTTGCTAACCCTAGGAGACATAAAAAAAAAAAAAAATATATATATATATATATATATATATAATATATATATATATATATATATATATATATATATATATATATATATATATATATATATATATATATATATATATATATATATATATATATAATAAACTTTTACCTTTTTACATAATAAAAGCCATAGTTATGTTCTAAAAGGTGAAGAAGAACTCTAATTGAATTACGAATTAGCGTGAATGGAACTTGAGAGGAACGAATACTATCGATAAGAGCTTCAATTAAAGGTACAAGAACATCTTTGTGAGGTACGCCAGTCAAAGAATATTCAAATCCTACATCGTTTTCTTCTTGCTTAATCTATATATATATATATATATATATATATATATATATATATATATATATATATATATATATATATATATATATATATATATATATATATATATTATTATTATTAAAAGTCTGCTTAATCAGATGCAAGACTTAAACTTTTAGTTGATTTTATTTAATTAATATTATAGTTAATAAAATAATTACCTCTTCTTGGTTTACTTGCATAGCGTTTTCATAATCAAGCAAATAATGGAAAATCATCACCAAACATTCTTGAGCCCCTAAATGCGCTTGATTTTGATCACTTGCCCTACTCGGTAGATTTAAAATACCACACCAAGTTCCGACTAATGAAGAGTATTTTTCATCTGTTTTCGATGACGTATGAGTTAGCGTAGGAGCTCCGCCTCTAAGAAGATGAAGAACTGCAGCTTTAGTAGGGGCATGAGAAACCAAAGAGGCGAGCATATTTAAGGCCCGTGTCGTTTGCTGAGATGCGTAAGCTCGCGGTGGTGTGGAAGACGGCTTAATAAGGTCATCTTTTCCCGACTTCATTTCTTCTTTAATAGAAGTTCTCTGATCGAGTCTGTGAGTTTGAAGCAACAAGTCGAGGGTGGCTTTGGCTACAAGGAGAGCCATTGGGGCAGAGAGATCAGAGAGAGCGACGCACATTCTTCTAAGTGAATGAGTGAGTAGTGGATGAGTAGCTAAGCCTAGACGGTGAATAAGTTCTTGTAATGTAGAGGCAAGGCTATATAAATGAGCACTCCAGAGTTTCCTCAACCGGACTGCATATTCAGTTTCTTCTTGCGTCAATGGCACTTGAGTTTGAATAGGAAGAGGAAGAGGGAGAAGCTCCGTTATAAGCGTTATCACGCTTACCATTGTATGAGGTGCATTCATTAAATACTTGAAAATCTGGAATTAAAAGATTGTGTAAGAATATAATTATTTCAAACTTAAAAATTATGATTTATATTTATGTTAAAATCTACAAAATTAATAACCAAAACCAAAATTGCATTATATAAGCAATCTAGATAAACTATAATCAATATTGAAATTAAAAATGACTTCAAAAATTTATATGATAAAAGTGACATCAATGCTGGTCATTTAAGTTTGAATAAAAAAGAAAGAAAATACTCAAATGACTAACTTCGGTCATCATGTGAGTCCATAAGCTTTTTGTAAGTACTTCTTCCCCCTCGGTTGTATATTTCACTTGTGTGTAGCCTAATAAAATATTAATGACTTTCTGCTTGAGTTTCTGTGATGTAGAATGATATGGTGAAGACGTGGGAAAAGCTTGCAGTAATATGTACGTCTGTACCAAAGGAACTATAGCAGTCAAATCTTTAAAATCAGCATTTCGAGCTTTGATAATGAAACCTAGGATGGTTTCAAGTAAAGCGAGTGAAGGTTTAATAAGCATAACCACCAATCCTCCTTCCGAACCTACAAAATTGCTGCTATGCAGAAAAGGTTGCTGATACATATTGAATAGCTTTGATAATAAATTAATTAGATGCGTGTGTAAATCGAAAGAAAAAAGTTGCGTAGCAGCATACTTATATTTTAATTCTTCTATTAACTCATTGTTGTGATCTTCTGAGTTAAATTCTCCTACTGGAGTTTGTGGTATTGTTAAATAACATAAAATTCTTAGTGTCGAAAAAAGTTCTCCAGGGAATTTCTCTAATTTTTCCAAATTATCTTGAACAGTGTTGGATAAAATCGACAATTTATCGTAAGTAAAAACGTCGGAATTCTTTCCTACTGCTAACCAAGGTAGAATCTCACACAACTTGATGCAATCTTCAGATTTAGTAGTTGCTTTATCAAAAGAAGCAATGACATTACATAAATATTCTGCATGTTGTTTTAATATTTGTGCATCGTTTTGGAACTTTATAGCAATAGTAAGCAGATCAACGGCATATCCAAAACAAGCAGCCTTGGTCGGGTGATTTTCGGGGGTCTCTTCTTCAATATCTATTATCAAATAAGGAAGTAAAATTTTCATAAAATATGGAGATCCAATTACAGATATTATCGATTCCTTCCCAACTGGACTCATAAGTAAGGATTCTAAACAATTGAAGTGAACAGCCGCTTGAGAATAATCCAGTGAATTATCTACGTCGTGAGATATACCTCCATTTTCGAGTTTTACTCTCTTTATGCTCTTTAAAGGGCCACCTAAAGCAGCAATACAGTCCAGTTGATGCACAACGTGTAATTTTGTACTCATTTGAACCCCCAAATGAAAAAGGGACTCTCCTTCACAACCTGAAATTCTTGATTCTTCTCCAAACTGAAAATTGAAAATTAGTAAAGGCTCATTGATTAACTCTATTAGACAAATTTAAAAAAAATTTCTCATCACTTATTACTCAGAATGAATTGGTAATAGCTTTTTTTCTAAAGCAAACTTATTATGAGGCTCAATCCAAATAAGAAATTAATTTCATTTATTTGTATTATTACATTTAGTAGTAGTGGTAGTACTTCGAATAAAATTTAATAAGGTCTAAAGCATGTACCCACAAACCTGAAGAAGAGCTTTGATAATAATCAGTGAAGACTTTGTATCACAAGCTAGGAAACGAATACCATGTTCACTACACAGTAAAGAATTTAGAAATGATTTAATGTATTCCAACAGTGACGGCTTCTGACTCGTAGACGGAGTGACCAGAAGGACCGAAATAGCCTCAAGGAATCGGGATCTTTTGAAAATATTGTATATGACTAGGTAAGGGTTTTCACTATGCTTTGGAAGCTGAAACTGCTTAGATCCTGGTAACCATCTATCAGATATAAGGAAAAATAATTCTTAGAGAATGAATGTAAAGTTTATTAAATCGTTGAAGCTAATCATTAAATGTAAATATAATAATAATTTTGTTTACTTACAACCCTATCTTTTATCAATATCAAATCATAAAAGAAAAACTTGTAAAAAAAAATCATAAAAACTGTTTAAACGCTTGACCAGACTAGTAATTTTAGGACTTGTCGATTGTTTAAATTACTAAAGAAAGAGGTAGACAGATAATAATTTTGTTTTCCAGTTCATTAAGCTCGCGGACCGCAACATACCTGAATAGCATTTGAGTACAAATTTACCTGATGGGTTGAACTAAAAGTTGATTTGCATAAATGAAAAGTCTAGTGACTTCTTTCAAGCAAGATAACATTGAATGAAGAAGAGAAGCTGGAAGGTTGAAGTTCCACAAAGGTGAATCCCTAATCTTGTCATCGTCTTCATTATCATTAGGCATCGCGTCTTCCTAAAAATAATAATAATAATAATAATTAATATTTTCATAAAATATAATCATAATAAATTAGCGAAATTTAAGAAAAACAAAAACAAAAAAAAAACACAAAACAAGTAACATTCAACTATACCATTAATTAAGAATAAATATTAATGCAGTGAACCATATACATGGAACATATGCTACACAATTAAAATAACAACACGACGTACTAAAAGCACCAAAGACAGAAATGGAGTCTGACTTTGACATATTTCAATAAAGAATAAAGATATCTTAGGAATAGAATAAAGGAATAGCAATATGTTTAAAAATACTAACATCAGTGTTTGCGTTCCCATTTTCACTGAAAGATGGCGATTTCTTCTCCAATTTCTCGACTTCTGGTGGGCCACATTTCGCACCATCAGTGATAGACCCAAAACCAATCAAGTCGAAAACGTCTGAACGAAATTTTTCGCACATTTCGAGTAAATGAACTTTTCTGAGGATTGCAGAAGATGCAACCTTTGGGTATAAAAATTTGAAAATATATATATATATATTATATATATATATATATATATATATATATATATATATATATATATATATATATATATATATATATATATATATATATATATATATATATATATATATATATATATATATATATATATATATATATATATATATATATATATATATATATATATATAATCTTTCAGAGTTGGGGGAAACAATAATTCTATAATCAGATTAAAGGCCGACATGACCCAATGCATGCATAAAAGTGTTAAAAGTTAAAAAAGAAGGGAATATAAAGTGTGATTCAGTATTTAGCAGTAGAGTAAAAGTAAGAATGAGAAAAACAGTTAAATCTGGGGACAGAGAAAGGATGAGACTTGTGGAAAGTATTTTACATAAACTCTTAATAAAGAATTGAAAAGAGTACTGGTCGATGTAACATTAGTAATACAAGGAGTGTGAAGCAAAGCAACATTTCAAAGGCCAAAAAGAGATTGGAGAGTCAGTGAGAGCAGAAGAGATGCCAAGTCGAAAGGATTTAAACCACCCACTCTTCAAGGAGAACTGTAACCACCCTAGAATTAAGAACGACAGACGGCTTTATACAGGGCATGAAATTGATATTGATATGAAAGAAGTTTTAAAGGAGTTTCAAAGCTCCTAACCTCTTAAGTCGGAGACAAACTATCTTCATGTCACGTGAGTTTGTGTGACCTCATTCAGAAAAGATAGGATGTCAAGTGATGTAAGAGCTCAAGCTTGTCAGTATATATGTTTTCACGTTTCGTTATTAGCAATTAATTTTCCCTAAAGCTTATTAAAGTTCTTCAGACTTCAAACCATCGTTGAAAGTAGTGGTAGATCAAGTTGAAGGGATTTTGAAGAGCAGTTTTAAAACACTTATGCAATACTATAGACTAATGCGATGATGCACAGGAAAAAGATACAAGTGTATGAAATTTGAAAAAGAGAAGGGTGAGTATTATTGAGTGAAGGACCTTCAAGAACACTTAAGTTAATATAAGATGTACTATAAAATGACGAGGAATTATCTGAATCCTCACATGAAATTTATAAAGTGAAAACAATTCAATAACTGTTCTCCTTGTACTAAATAATTTTGACCTCTCTGACACCCAAGAAAACACAACTTATTTATTCCCTTTTAGTATTCACCAAAATGCGAACGAGTATAGAACCAAAAGTCAAAGAGGTGGGAAAGATCAGTTGAACAACGTTCCTTACAGAAGCTATATTGGTGATTTGAGATAAGATTAAAATCTTAACTTCCAAATCTAACTGTCAAGGATGTACTTAAACACTATGCTAAGAACTAGGAGTGTACCGGAACTGGGTTTTTCAGTTACATCCAGAACCGGAATTATCCATAATCAAAAAAGGAATTACGTGGATCAAATTTTACGATATCTTACGGAAATAGAATTTGCTGCTAGACCCTCATGAGAACGAATTAGTGTCAAAATGGAAATAAAATCGTAAATATATGTACAGTCGTCAACAGGAGTTCATTCCTTATTAGGCTGGAAATAAATATTTATATATATAAAATGGAAATCATTTCATAAAAGCTCAATTTTGAATGAAATAAAATAAAAACATTAAAGGGCTTAAACTGTGATTGGCTCTGAGATAATCTCCATTTTATATAATATTTATTTAGCTTAATATATGTACATATAATAGAAAAAAATAAACCTTATCACATACAACTGTACTTTGGTTGAGAACGTTGTGCTGACCCCTTAAAAGCAGCAGCAGCACAGCTCTCGAAGTCGTTATCAATATATATATATATATATATATATATATATATATATATATATATATATATATATATATATATATATATATATATATATATATATATATATATATATATATATATATATATATATATATATATATATATATATATATATATATATATAAAATGCACTTGCCTTAGCTCTTGATTGCTGGAATTTGGATGTTAGCAACAAAAGCTTTTCGTACCCAGTGCAATCGTCTAGTCCTTTTTCTCCACGTTTAGTTACAAAGTACTGAAGTCCAGATGGAGTACAAGTAACCGCATCTATAGCTCTATTATTATTAATATTATAACAATTATTATTATTATTATTATTATTATTATTATTGAGAATAAAACCATATTAGAAAGAAAGTATTAAAACACTAGATGCTGTTTAACATCAAAATATGCTGAAAGACAAAGTACACATAAAAAAAAAAGAACGACATCAGACAGATGTGGAATTTAAGTATTAAGAGAAAGATGAAGAATATATATATATATATATATATATATTATATATATATATATATATATATATATATATATATATATATATATATATATATATATATATATAAAGCAGCTTCATAAATTAAAAGAAAATCCAGAATCTATGTAATACCAAAAGGAAATATAATAAAAAAAATAAATAGAATACAAAATTTGTAAATAGGCATAAAAATAAAATAGCTAAAAAGACTTAAGAGTAATTAGTAAATAATTAATTGGGTACAATAAAGGAAAAAACGAGGCAAAGATAATAAAAGATTAACTAAGATAAAACCGTGGAAGGAAAGTATCCTAAATTTTAAAAATAATGAGTTCTCAAATTGTAAGAACAAGCTTTCTTTAAAAATTCCTTTATGAGTAACAAACTAAAAGAAAAATACATAGCAGTAGTAACAATAATAATGATAATAATAATAATAATAATAATAATAATAATAATAATAATAATAATAATAATAATCTACTCGCCTAAAAATCGTCAGTCTAATTGATAATGCCAGATGCTGCTGTTCATTGAGTACAAAGAGTTTACCAAGAACTCCTCGTTCCAAAAGAGACAAAGATATATCTGAAGAACACTGAAGGAGGAGGTTACACAAACGTATTCCTGCCTTCATGTGACGTATCTAAGTGAAAATATCATTAATCAATCATCTTAAATTTTAAGGTTACAAAAGCAATGTCAATAATGTTTCTAAACTCTTAAGAAATTTTATTAAAAAAAAAATTTAAATATTACATTAAACATATTGAGTAAAATGACTATGATTAATAATGTATTCAAAATCTTTAGCAACATTTTACATAAATACAAAAAAAGTTTTAAAATGCAGAAACAATACCAAGAAATAAAATTGACATCTGGAATCGTTAATGGTAAATTATTTATATCATTTTGCTTATATAAAAAAATAAAAATATTATTACATGAAATACTAATACGAAGAGATTTGTCCTGGCCTTTTGGGTGGTTTAATCATTTAGGGACTTGTGATACTACTTAAGATGTGGTACCAAAGAATAAAGTAGTATTATTTAATTGTGACAATGTGATGAGAGTTAGATCTCAAGCAAAGTTAATAATAGTAATACACTACAATTAATTTAATTTAATGACCTTAACTATCCTTCCAGGACAAATTTTTTCTTTCTTTCTAAACATCCATTACAAGAAAAAAAAAAATATATATTTTTTTTTGTTTTTTGCTTATTATATTTATTTAAGTTTTGAAACATTGTAATTTATATAATTAAAAATTTAAATATATTTAAAAGAAAGAGAAAAAATGTACAAACATTAATTTCAATCTAAATATGCTAGTATAGCATATATGATAGCAAATCAGGCTCGAGTACAGCGATTCAGCGATTAACTCCTACAGGAAAATTCATTTGGAAAGTTCTCCTCCTCAATATAAGCAAAAAACTATGAGGTATGACTTTAATAATAATAATAATAATAATAATAATAATAATAATAATAATAATAATAATACCTTAAAAACTGGTTGATGCTCATTTATTGCCAAGTCTAAATCCAATCCAAATTCAACCCATGAAAATAATGTCTCAAGGATTTCTACAAAAATAAAAATAAATAAATAAATAAATAAAAATCAAAAATATAAATAAATACATAAATTATTAACCAAAATTTAAATCAAGAGATTCAAAAATTTATGAAAATTATCAACATCGTATGTCCTACATATATATATATATATATATATATATATATATATATATATATATATATATATATATATATATATATATATATATATATATATATATATATATATATAGAGAGAGATAGAAGAGATAGAGAGAGAGAGAGAGAGAGAGAGAGAAGAGAGAGAGAGAGAGAGAGAGAGAGAGAGAGAGAGAGAGAGAGAGAGAGAGAGAGAGAGAGAGAGAGAGAGAGAGAGAGAAGAGAGAGAGAGAGAGAGAGAGAGAGAGAGAGAGAGAGAGAGAGAGAGAGAGAGAGAGAGAGAGAGAGAGAGAGAGAGAGAGAGAGAGAGAGAGAGAGAGAGAGAGAGAGAGAGAGAGAGAGAGAGAGAGAGAGAGAGAGAGAGAGAGAGAGAGAGAGAGAGAGAGAGAGAGAGAGAGAGAGAGAGAGAGAGAGAGAGAGAGAGAGAGAGAGAGAGAGAGAGAGAGAGAGAGAGAGAGAGAGAGAGAGAGAGAGAGAGAGAGAGAGAGAGAGAGAGAGAGAGAGAGAGAGAGAGAGAGAGAGAGAGAGAGAGAGAGAGAGAGAGAGAGAGAGAGAGAGAGAGAGAGAGAGAGAGAGAGAGAGAGAGAGAGAGAGAGAGAGAGAGAGAGAGAGAGAGAGAGAGAGAGAGAGAGAGAGAGAGAGAGAGAGAGAGAGAGAGAGAGAGAGAGAGAGAGAGAGAGAGAGAGAGAGAGAGAGAGAGAGAGAGAGAGAGAGAGAGAGAGAGAGAGAGAGAGAGAGAGAGAGAGAGAGAGAGAGAGAGAGAGAGAGAGAGAGAGAGAGAGAGAGAGAAGAGAGAGAGAGAGAGAGAGAGAGAGAAGAGAGAGAGAGAGAGAGAGAGAGAGAGAGAGAGAGAGAGAAGAGAAGAGAAGAGAAGAGAAGAGAAGAGAAGAGAAGAGAAGAGAAGAGAAGAGATAGAGAAGAAGAGAAGAAGTGTTCCACTCGCTCTCCCAGAGAGAAAGTAGACAAATTATTCTACAGAAGAGAAGAGATGAGACTTCAGATAAGAAGAGAAGTAAAAAATCTAATTGAAAAAAAAAAAAAAAAAAAAAAAAAAAAAAAAAAAAAAAAAAAATCGTAAAAAAAAAAAAAAAAAAAAAAATTTAAAATACCTTTCTGATTACTTATATACACCAACGCTTTTGGGAGCAATTGACACACATGTTCTACGGCTTGAACCCAAATTTCTCCAGTTTCCTCAGGTACATCTTGGCTTACATCAGCATCAAGGGTCTTATTAATGACGAGTGTTGGCAGAGGAGTTTCATTTACTAGAACTCCTAACTTATTGCCCTAATTAACAATAGGTAATTATAGATGTGGCTTTTTACTTATATATATATATATATATATTATATATATATATATTATATATATATATATATATATATATATATATATATATATATATATATATATATATATATATATATATATATATATATATATATATATATATATATATATTTTAAATGTTAATATAATACTATAAAATATTTCATCAGTAGCATAAAAAAAAAGTAACCTAGTCCTACTGTGAAAAGATTTTTGAAAACTGAAGTGGATATTTGCCAATTCTTACATAGGCAATATGGCAAGGTAATATAATAAAATAATAAAATGCATTTTATATTAGATATAATATTTAATTAAAAAAATTCTTGTTAGATATTTAAATTTTGACAAACTTGCACTTGCAATAAACGTTTATAATCATATATTTTCTTTTATTTTTAATGACATAAGTTTCACCTATAAATCCATTTTTCTGCAACACTAAGTCAAAATCCCTGATTTTGTCAACGATCAAGTTAGGAAGTAAAACTTAAATCTATTATTTATTGACTTCTTCTTAATTTTATAAAGATGCAACAGAATTTCTCTTATGTGAACCCCAAATCTTTTTTCCAAAAATATTTCATAAGAAATAATTGTTTTCTCCGCTTTGCCTTTAATATTTAACATTTACATTTCAAGCTAACTAAAATTTTGTCTTATATTTAAATTAATATCTTAATAGATGAAAAGTTAATATTGATTTCATTTCTGAGCTTCACTAAATAAAATTAATCTTTGTAAATATTCAATCAAGAAATTGTCGTTCTCCTCCTAAGAAGCCCTATAATAGAATTCAACATTTCACTAACTATTTGTCAAATATAATTACAAAGTAATTTGTAAAGCTGTGTTTCTGAATTTCTTCCCAAACAAAGTTACATAAAGGATATTACTTAGATTTTTGGGAGACATATTGAGAAGATGACACAATTGATTTATTTTAAGTTTTTCAGTTCTAAAAAATTTAGCTCAAGGCTCTCTGCTTTTTTTTGCTAATAAGTACAAAAGTTATTTTTTGAATCGTTTAAAGCAGAAACGTGAAGATATGGATCAGAAAACCATAGTTCCTAATCAACAACATAAGTCAATGAAATTGAGTTAATGGAGGTCATTCCATTAAAAGATCATATATCATTCTAAGATAAAAAATGGACTGACAATGCAACTTAGAGGACCTATACATTCCTTTTCGATTTATTCAGATGTAGTGTTTCTGTACTTTTCCATTTTGTGAAGTTTTAATGAGGAAGATAATTTTTTTTACTCATTCCCAGTATACTAACTACTTGCCACAATATTTATTATTTCATTACTATTATTATTTTTTTAGTTAACTACATTTTAATTATACTACCAAAATTTACCTTTCTCTTTGTGATTAAAAAAAATTTATTAATATTTTGCATAAAAAAATCTCTGATACAATAATTTATAATATTTCTATATATAATATATATATATATATATATATATATATATATATATATATATATATATATATATATATATATATATATATATATATATATATATATATATATATATATATATATATATATATATATATATATATATATATATATATATATATATACTTACTAAAGCATATTTGTCCTCCAATAATTCTTTACTTTTACAAGAACTGGCAAGAGCTACTTCAAGTTCATAAGGAGTCTTCATTGGCTGACTAATAACAAGAAGTTCAGGAAGCTCTACAACGTCTTGTGGTGAAAATGGCTTAATCCAATCTTCCCACTCATCGATCAGGTAATCTTCCACATACTGATATTCAGGCAAATCATCTTCATCACTCATGATTTCTTCATACTCACATACATCCGCTTCTTCAGGAGCTGTAAGATAGTATTATTTGATTAATTATAGGACATAATTTACGAAACTGATGTGCGCGCATGATGTTCTATTTTCCATCTTATAGTATAAAAATTCTCATTAAACTTAAGTATTAGGAGAAAGCGGTAAATGAAAATCTCTCTTCCGCCAATGACTCAGTCCTCTAATAATCATCAGTAATGTTCAATCCTCTCACTGACTAATCTATAATTTACTGCATATAACCTTTAAAATACAATCCAGATTCAACAATCCCTTCAGGGTTTCTAACTCACGTTTAACATAGACAGGAACATCTTACGGAGAATTATCCTTCTCATGCTCCATCTCCATCTTTTTGGTATTTTAAAAGTATTTTCTTTATATATATATATATATATATATATATATATATATATATATATATATATATATATATATATATATATATATATATATATATATATATATATATATATATATATATATATATATAATTATATATATATTTTTTTTTTTTTAATTTACTAGCAAAATAAATTCATACTCCTGAGTTCTAAAGTAAATTGAAGTATTTTTTGAAGTTTGTTTGTAGGAATCTGGCTAGGAATAATTGAGAAAACCAGTCATGATGTTGAGAATCTTTAAAGAATGTGGTAGGTAAATATCGAGAGCTGGATGGGGATCAAGGTTGTGGCTATCAAGAGAATGATTGTGAATCCTAATTGAATATTTTTGCTCCCACGAGGAAAAACAAAAATTAAGTAAACAAGTGTACCATAGGTATTAAATAAAATCTCAATTACACCAGAAATTGCTGGACAGTTATGGAGATTTTTAATCAAAGTGACAAAGTCATACTTTGGGACTTCAGCTTTTATAATTTGAACTTCTACTTTAAAAGTATAAAATAAAACATATCAAAGTAAGAAAGCAAAGACAAAAAGAAAGTAAAGAAAAATATGTACAATGTCATGTCGATAAATAGGTGAAGAATATTCACAATACTGTTTAAGACGAATACATACTTTCTTCAATGGGAGCTGCTACAACAACCAACTGATCTTCCTCTTCGACATGTTCTTCACCAAATTCAGGTGCCTCATCTTCAGCAGGAAGGTCTGGGATGTCTTCATTGTCACTAATTGCTTCCATCTCATCTGAAAGAATTGGTGGAGGAAGAACTTGTATTCTTCCTCCTCCGCCTCCTAATTCACTGGCAGGAGATTCCGAAGGAGGAGGAGGAACAGGAGATTCTAATGGTGTGCGAGGGCGTTTTGCTGAGCGTTCTTCAGAACGATCGGACCTATGATCATCCCATTCACTGAAAAATAAGAAAGGATATTTAAGAAGCCTAACTACAATATTTTTAATACCCAAAAAACAGTTTGGTTGCATCACTAAAGCATTTTTTTCATTTCTAGTAAGTTAGTAATTTAAAAAATAATGCTACTTCAAATAAATTTGAAATATCATTATTGTATATAGTCTATAGAACATGAAATCAAATAAATTAAAAAAAAAACTTACTCTAAACTTCTTTTACGTTTTGATGATGAGCTAATATCAAAGCCACTAAGATTATCTTCAAAATCTCTACTCCTTCTCATAATCTTGGTTTCTTTTTCACCTTGCTTTTCTTTTTCTCTTTCAATAACCTTTTCTCTTTCCTTTTCTTTATCCCTGCTTCCGTCTCTTTTGCTGCTCTCTCTTCTCGATGATCCTCTTTCACTTCGGTCCCGATCCCAAGACTTCTCACGACTTCGGGTTTTTTCTCTACTTTCTCTCTTTTCTTTCTCTCTCTCAAATTCTCGGGTGTTTTCGCGGTTGCTTTCTCTCCATTCTTTTCCTCCATCTTCAAATTCAATTGGAGAAGGAGGCTGTATATAATAATAATAATAATAATAATAATAATAATAATAATAATAATAATAATAATAATAATATTCCTACAAATAAAAAAAAAAGTAGTTGACCTTAGGATCCCACTCAGGCGGGTCTTCTTCTGATGGGTTAATTTCATAGGCATGTTGTTTTCTCTAAAGGGAAAATATATTTTAGAGACAGAATAAACATATGTTCTGGAAAACTTTATCTTAAATAAAAAAAAATTCTTTAATAATTATAATGGATTGAAAAAAAATTTTCATAAATTTTTATGTTTTTAATATTAAACATTTGATTTTTTTTTTATTTTTGTACCCAGGAATCAAAATAATAATAATAACAAAATATAATATCAACATATAAAACAAGAAAAAATAACGTCTTAGCAGAAAAGAATTTATCTGACTTAATTTGAGCAGTATAATAAACAAGACATTTGATCCACATAGTAGAATAATGTTTGTTATATAACCTTCTTGCAAGGCGAGTTTTTGAATGTTTTTGGTTTGTGGGTTTTTAAGCCTTGTTTATTATGCTGTTCAAATAAAGTGAGGTGCCTTGATTTTTTTAAAATAAAAAAATAAAATAAAATTCTTTTTGAATTAAGAAGATTTTTAATTTTTTTTTTTAAATTATTTTTTTTAGCGTCATTTTTACTAAGTATAAATATTACTCACTATTATGTATTTTCAAATTGAATTTAAAATCCAAATAAAATTTAAATTAATTATAAAAAATATTCTACGGATATGCTCTTACACAACTTGAACTACAAATTTATTTTCAAAAGGGTAAAAATTATTTTGTGCTCAATCTAAAGGCCATAACAAAATTTATAAGAAATGAATCAGTACCTTTGTATCTTCCAACCAATCTCTTATACGTTCGTTAGTGTTTACTTTTTCTGGGGGAGGCTGAGGAACAATTTCAGGTCGTGGCTGGGGCTTAGGTGGAGATGGATCTCGTTGAACTTTAGTAATATTTCCATAAACTGCTAAAGTAACAGTGTTGTAACTACCACGAAGTAGAAGTCCATCTGTAGGAGGCTATTAATATAAAAGTAAAAAAAAAAAACTTCAATTGTTGCTAACAAAAATTTATGAAAATCAATTAATTATTCCTTTAAAAAATCAAAGAGTAAATCACATAGAATGATGTAGCCTTTAAATATACCTTTTTATCAAACTCTAACTGAATATTTCCATGCTGAGTATACTGCAGACTACCAATATTTTCAAATGTAGCAGCTCCTCTTTTACTAAGATCATTAACAAAGAATTC
>SEYY01024086.1:42500-60000 GCA_009176605.1 Armadillidium nasatum | reverse complement strand
TGGCATGCAGCCTTCTTTATTTTTTGCTATGAACCCTGTGAAGATATTGTGATCTAATGAATACAACTTGCAACTATACTGTCAATCGAAGAAAACATTTTGAATACCTGAATCATATCACCTCTAAGAGAATCTTCTTTCTCCGAAAATCATATCCTTATTTCTTTTAGACTATCCTTGTGACTATTGTTTTCAAATCAAAAATCATATATGTTGCTTTGTTCTTCACTGCCTCCAACATATTATTGTAGATCTCTTTTTAGATAAGGAGTCCAAACGTGTGTACAATACTCAACAAGTGGTCTAACATAACCCAAAGTTTATTAAACCATTATAGAACTTACTGATTATCTCCTTATTTTCATAACGAACATTACGACTTATTATTTATTCATAGCATTCGGTTGGCTTAACTCCTTGTTCCTAAACACTGTTCTGACCATTTCAAATTACTGTTGATAATCACATCCAAATCATTTTTTTTATCCACAGACTCGAGCTATTCCACATGTATTTTGCAACTGAAATTCTTATTAGAATAGTCCATGTGAATAACCTTATGATAGTTCAGAGTTATTAAATAAATTTTATGGTTGTGCTGCATGAAAATGGAAAAATAAAATTACACTTTTTATTATTAAAATTCATTTACGCCTATCACTTCATTTATTTCCCACTCCTATGTCAGTGACTTCAGAACAATCGAAGAAAACATTATCAACAACATTAAACATGAAACAACATCATAACTTTCAATTTTAAAGAAGCTTAAAGTATCTGAAATTAACTCTAACTAGGAGTTTAGTAAAAGAAAGAGGAATTGAGTTTTTGTGGCATAGAAAACGACTATGTTTTTTCTGTTCCAATTTAAAATACGAGAAGGATCAGAAGTTAGTTGTTCCTTAAATCTATTAACCCAATAACCGGAGACCACCAACTCCCAAGTGGTGATGGAAGAAGGGGTGGATGAGGCTATTTTTTAAATTGCCTCTCTATGCTTCTCCTAGGTAGCTTTTTGTTTCTCCATTTTTAATTTTTTTTAAAAGGTAGTGTACGAGTAATTATGCTCTTGAGAATTTGTGGGGTTCATGTGAAGGAGGGAATAGGTAGTGGAAGTATAGGCATTCTTATATAGGTCAGAGGTACACTAGAGAACCTCTGAGAAGGTGAAACGCGAAAAGGAACGAACCAAGAGGCAATGGAGTAAAAAGGAATGGTCTAGCCCACCTTATCTTCCAGTGATAATACCCAGTGGAGGGCACTTTCACTGCTTCAGACGACGCTACGTCATCCATATATATATATATATATATATATATATATATATATATATATATATATATATATATATATATATATATATATATATATATATATATATATATATATATATATATATATATATATATATATATATATATATCAAAGGTGGGAACACGCAATTTTTTTGTTAGTCCGCAATCGCAATTCCCCAATTGTTTCTTGGGCATTCCGCTATAGCAATTCCGCAATTTTTTCTGCTTCGGCAGTCCGCAACTGCAATTCCGCAATCGCAATTTCCCAAATAGTTTTTTTTTTGTCCACTAATAAAGTCCACAACAGTTAGCCAACCCTTCCTTGGGAGTTAAAAACATAATTTCCAATAAATTATCTTACAATTTTATTGAATTTATATATAAAAATAATAAAATATTAAATTAATATATAATTTTTATAACCATTGTTCATATATATATATATATATATATATATATATATATATATATATATATATATATATATATATATATATATATATATATATATATATATATATATATATATATATATATATATTGATTCAGTACCAAGGCGCAAGCTATGGCAGGTGTTGAAGAGAGAATATGCTTGGTGGATGATGGGTTGAGGAAGGTAGTGGAAAGTATGTATAATAAATGTAGATGTAATGTGAGGACGGGGTACAAGAATAAGGAAAGGTTTGAGGTAAAAAAGGGAGTAAAAAGAGGGTAGTTTGTTGTCTCCAGTCCTGTTTGTGGAATATCTGGATGTTGTCATTGGCAGGGTGAGATAAGATGTGAAGAATCTGGATGGATATAGAAGGGTATATATACTGACGACATAGCATATTGGAGTCTAAATGGAGAAACGTTGAAAGAGCGGGTAGTGAGCTTCGACAGAAGGCAGAAAGAGATGGAGCTAAAGATAAATGTAGAGAAGACTGAAATTCTTACTGTTGAAAGAGAGCAGAACGAGGAGTCGAGAGTGCAAATAGGTGAGGACTTTATTAGAAATGTGAGGACTATTATGTATTTTTGGAGGGGTCTTCATGAGGGAGGGGGGAAATGTACAGATCTAGATCGAAGATAAGTAGTAGAATTGAAAAGTATAATAGAACAGTTGATATGTTGTATCTTATCCTGTAAAACAAATATTTGGAATGGACGTTAAAAGGGTGATATTTGAGAATATATTGACACCAATCTTGTCATATGGGGCGGAAACATGGAGTAGAACAAGCAGAGAAGAGAACAAACTGTAGGCCGCTGAGATGAAGGTTTTGAGAGGAAGGATGGTGAAGACAAAGATGGCTAGAAATAGAAATACGATCATAAGAGAGGAAGTGAGGGTCAGACAGCTAATGTACAAAATAGATTCGTCAAGACTGAGATGGTGGGATCATTTGGAGAGTATGGAGGAAGGTAGGGGGGCGAGGAGAAGATGGGAGCGGAGGTGGAGATATTCGGTAGAGGATACGTTGAGGCGTCATACTTTACCTACAATGGAGCAAGTAGTGATGGAGGAAGTCATGATGGACAGGACTGAGTGGAAACGTGTGTTGATCCCGCTGCAAGGCTAAGCCCAACTGGGAAGTAAGAAATACAAACATATATATATATATATATATATATATATATATATATATATATATATATATATATATATATATATATATATATATATATATATATATATATATATTTCCCTCTATTGTATATTATCTGCCCTTAAAAAGAATATTTTTGCCTCCATTTTGTAGAAGTATTGGGGTTGGGGTTTCGATCGAAGTGG
Source organism: Armadillidium nasatum (assembly GCA_009176605.1). Classification (NCBI taxonomy): domain Eukaryota; kingdom Metazoa; phylum Arthropoda; class Malacostraca; order Isopoda; family Armadillidiidae; genus Armadillidium; species Armadillidium nasatum. The sequence continues at coordinate 56,931 of SEYY01024086.1, read as the reverse complement.
GGGATGGATTTTGGAGGAGAGAGAAAATAGAACGAAGCACAGATCCTCCTCCGGTCAACGGCAAATTCACATACATGTAAACATACCAGCAACTGTATATCGTTGCAATTTACATTTCGGGTATTTGTTAATTAATTTTTTTACCCCTTAATTTTAAATTTTTACTGTTTTAAAACTTTTACCATTTAAATATATATATATATATATATATATATATATATATATATATATATATATATATATATATATATATATATATATATATATATATATATATATTCAGCTACCGTGGAAGTACGGTAGGCGCTGGTTCGATTATTGACGAGTATCAAAGGGAAAAACTTTCTAGTAAGTTTCCCTATTCAAATAGGCCAATGACCGTGGGATATATATATATATATATATATATATATATATATATATATATATATATATATATATATATATATATATATATATATATATATATATATATATATATATATATATATATATATATATATATATATATATATATATATATATATATATATATATATATATATATATATATATATATATATATATATATATATATATATATATATATATATATATATATATATATATATATATATATATATATATATATATATATATATATATATATATATATATATATATATATATATATATATATAAAGATTATGATTTTAACAACCACCTAACTTGAATAAAAATTAATATCCTGTACTGTAAGCGGTAGTTTTGGTATTGGTTTTGGGTTAATTGTTCTAAGTGTTAGTAATAGTATATTGTGGTAATAGTTTTCAATTTGGGTTATATTTTATTAAATCTTGTTTTTAAAATTTTTTGAAAATGGTAAGTATTATAGTTTTTACAAGTGAAGTCTTAATTCTAATGTTGGTATTTTACTTTTCGTATGAAATGAGTTAAGATATGCTCTCGTGTTATTAATTTTCTATAATTAGAGGTTTTATTAGGTTTTAAATTTTAATTAATTTTGGCTAAGTTTCGTAATAAACTGTAATACGACAGTCTTAATTTTTACTAAGTTAGTTATTTTTAAATGAATTTTTTTATTCGTGATATTTTATTCACAAACTTAGTTGCTATGTAATTTCTACTCTATTTCCAGACTAAGAGTAAGAGCTTTTTCCAGTTGTTGACTTCTCTGCCTGTTGTATCAGATGCTGTATCTTACGTTACAGAAAGTTACAATGGTGTAAAGGTAAGATTATTTAATTGGCCTGAGGCTTTGAATTCGTAAGAAATTTACAACTACTTTTTTTTTTAAGGGTAAAAATGCACTCGTTGGAGCCTTTTTGGGAGGTGTTGAAAGAAGCGTCTTTAGAGCAACTTATGCAGCTTATCACATTTCGAAAATGGCAGTTCCATATGACTACTTAGATCATGTTGCATCAGAGGAGTTGATAAAAGCTGAAGAAAAGTTTCCAATAATTAAGAAACCTTCCAAGCAGGTATTTTAAGTTTCTAAATTCTTTCAGATTGCTTACGAAACTGTAATTTAACATTGGTGAATGCTACATCAGTAAATATTAACCACTTCTATTCTAGGTTTGGAAAGAGTTTACCACTTGTACGCTCTCTAAGGTCTCTGGAGTGACGGCAAAGAAAAAAATTCCAACTACTTTGAGTGAAGCAGTTAAAATACGGATATCGTGTGTTGTAAGTATTTACAGAATTTAATTAATCCTTAAAACGACGTTTTGGAAAAATTTTATTTTTTCAGGCTAAGTGTGCAGCAAACATCGTGTCAGAAACCATACCGATGAAAATGGTGGCAAAAGTCAGTCATAAAATATTAGATAAAGTCGAAGAAGCTATAGAAGTGGTAGTACCAGAAAAGAAACCTAAAACAAAACCTCGAACTAAATCAGGTAAGTTTTGGAAGAATTTTAAGAAATTAAAGAAGGCTAAATTGAAACAATCGAAATGCTTTCCAGATCTTTTAATGGAAAGAGTATTAGAAATAATCAATAGAACAAAAGCGAAACTAACTGATGTAGCAAAAGAAATAGATGAACTAAAGGGAAAACATCATCATAAGAAAAAAGAACCCAAGGAGTTCACGTGTACAGATTTGGTAAGTTTTTAAATATTTAAAAACCATTTTAATAGTACAGGGTGTCCCACTCGCTCTCTGCCTCAGATATGCGTTTATAGATATCAAAGTAGTCATAACATAATAAAATTTGCTACCAACAAACCTTGGTGTTAGAATCGTGCTGACGTAACAAGCGTTGGAAGTGATCGCCATGACATATAGGTATGCCAGCACACGCTTTTCCATGTTACGGAAGTTTCCGTCAACATATTAAGTCTGCGTCATTGCCTGGCAAATGCTTTTTTTCAGTTCTTGCGATACCCTTCTCTTTCAGCATCCTCCATAGGAAGAAATCCGGCGGGGTAAGGTCCATTGGAAATAACAATCTTCAAAGGACTTTAATATAATAAATGCTGACGTTGGAAGTGCAGAAAGTGGCTATCCTGAACAGAGTGTTCTCGTAACACAAATAATTTATCAACTCGGATATTAATGACTAGTACTTTGATATAAACGCGCATCTCTGGTCGAGAGTGGGAGAGACAATGTATTTTTCTAATTAATTAAATAAGTTTTACCCCCATCAGATCGAAGCCTTGGACCACATGCTGTCTAAATATTACAATGAGCTTCGTTCACTACAGTGGCCAGAAAAATACTTCGACAGAATAAAGCATTTTATCAAAATGACAATTACAGGAACTGTACAAAGCGTTGTTGGAAGCGTACATGCAATATTACCAGCGTTAGAAAGATTCTTTGAATACATAAAAGAAAGGACTCAAATGATGATAACACGTGCTGAAGAAAATGGCAGATATTTAGCTACAGAGGCTTACAGGGAATGCAAAGTAATTTTGAATGATTCCATCGAAATCATTAAAGAAATAAACATCAGAAAAATTCCTGGATCTGTTATACGCGCATTGGAGCTCTTTTGGGTAAGAATTTTCAATACTGAGTATTTAATTTTTTTTAGTTTGCTGACAAATAATTTTTTTAATTTTTATTTTTGCAGAGAGAAATCACTAATGAGAGATTGACGTTTACCTTCACCGTCATATCGGAATCACTTGCAACCTCTGCGGGAAGTAAAGAAAGTACAGAGGATTCTGATAAAATGGTTGGTGCTACATCTTCTGAAGCTTAATTGTAATAAAAGGATAGTGCTCTTCACATAAAACTGATGCATTCAAAATTACAGGAAACTGGGAACTTGAGTAACGAACTAAAACCTTCATCATCTTTATCTTCTACGACTTATGAACTTTTTTATGGATCATCCTCTTCACACGAATCTTTGGTATCTTTTAAAGAACTACTTCACAGTTCTGATCATAACGAATCACTTTCAGTAAAGTCTTCAGAAGATTTTGATCAGTTTCAATCAAAAACTACATTCGCAAGTGCCGAATCTATCAATCAAAGCACAAGCTTCTGGAGAAGATTTAAATTTTAATATTTTACTTTCTTTGTTTTAATTTTAATAAACTTTTTGAATTGATTTTAAATATAGTATCATTTTAGTTACAAATGTTACCTTCATATGATAAAATTTTTTTTACCTTTATATATGTTAGTCTATATATTACTTCAATTATTTTGAAGTTAATAAACCTTAAACAAAACCAGATGTTTATATCACCTTTCTTAATTAAACTTGAGAGGTGGATCTTTTTTAATAATGTAAAATAAAATCTGAATTTATCTCCATCAGTTGCTTTCACTCCTTCACTAAACTGGGTAGTTACTTAAAAATTAGCTTTCATTGTACAAGGTTGAAAATGGGTTTCTCAATTACTACAGTTTAGAGATTATATTCTCTTACCAGTTAAGAAATTTCACCTTAAACCTAGAAACTATACTTTAATTATCATTCAGGTGTTCGGACATTATTTAACCTTTTTTTATTTTTGGAATAAAATTTTTAATCTTAAATGGTACCAGTATCAAATTTGTGGAAATGCCCATTATTGACTTGGGTGAGATACTCATTTTTCCGTTCTGTAAGATTTCTGTAGCAATGGTTTGAATTCCACTAACCCTCCTTAATTTTTATTTTTATTCTTGGCCGTTCTAGCTCAAACTCTCAGAAATACTCCAAAAAAATTTTAAATAGAATTTTTGATTTAGGTCCACAAAGGCATCAAAATTTATTCAATTAAAATATTTGGATCGCAACTTTAATCTAAAAAAAAAAAAAAAAAAAAAACTAGGTCTTCCTGCAATCTTCAGAAAATTTTGAGCAAGATCGGTAAATAACTAATTAAAAAATAAGGGTTGTAGAGAAATTTAAATTTTTACTTTAGGATTAAACACTTTCTTGGTTTGGCCTGTCTGGTCCCAACTTTCAGGAACACGGCATAAGGACTAAAAAATTGAAGTAATTTTTTTTAAATGCGTTCCTATGAAAAAGTTAGCCAAAATGTTTTGGAAAAAACTTGGAGAAAATTTCAACTAAATTTTTTTTAGGTCTGAAATTTTTTTTATGGATACATTACAAATTTGAAAAAAAAAAATTTAAGGTCTTCCTATAGTGCTCTGAAGATTTTCACTAGGTCAGTAAAACGAGTTATTTTAAAAATAAGGAAGGTCTATGATCTCTGAAACTACTGAAGTTTTACATGAATATAAAGTGCATATTTCGCCCAATAATTGGCCGTCTCAAACTTGTAAGTTGGTACCTGCAAAATGAAAATTTTTACCTCAAACTCTGGTTAGGGCCTTTTTTTTTTTTTTTTGTTTTTTAACCCTTTCAATACATTTTGGCAAAATTTTTTTAAAGGCTTCAGGAAGATCTTGTCTTTAATTCATACTCAGACAGTATTTTGATATGTATGCCTAAAAAAAAGTTGCGAGCCAAAATATTTTGAACAATTTTTAAAAATGGAATTTAAAAAAAAAAATTTATCGAAACTATTTGACAACATTTCTTAAGGCCCTAAATGAAAAATCGGCCCAATAATTTTTCACATATCGTCTTACTGGAGTGTTTCAAAAACTTTGGGCTGGACGGTCAAGGAAAAAAATAAAATAAAAAAAAAAAGTTGAATAAAAATTGAGGGGTTAAGTGGATCTCTGAATTAATACTACATAAATTTTACAAGAATGCAAAAATGCGTATCTCGCCCAATATGAACATTCCACAAATTTGGTGCTGGTAACTTTAAAATTAAAAATGTTATTCAAAAAACTAAAAAATGTCCTAAAAATCCGAACCTTCACAAACTAATTGACTAGGGTTTTAAATTTTAATACAAGTAATTTACACGGCATTGAGAATACGATTAGTGAACAAATAAACTTTATTTAAATAGTAGTGATATATGGAACAAATGATTTTATCAATTCAGTATAGGATGACTACGATATGAAAAAATTAAGTAGGTCTTCAAACATCTGGCAATCATCTCTGTTAGTTCTTGATATCTAAAAAAAAAAAAAAAACAAGAAATAAATAAATATTTAAATTATGTGCAGATAAATTATAAACTGAGTTAGACAAACTTAATTTGAGAAGTTGATGCTCCTAAATTCATAGGCAATTTTGATGGTAACATACACACAAATTTATAGTCATTATTATTTGGTAATCATACAATTTAGTATGTTGAATATAAAAATCAAGTGCTTGTGATTCATTCAGCTTTAAAGTTAAGTTTGGCAAAAATTTCTTACATTAAAATAAGTTTGCCCATTTTTTTCTCAAGCATTTTAGGGTTAGAGCTTCGAGGGTATAATAATTTTTTAAAGATTTAGTTCCAGAATGAAAGAAAAGATATAATCAATTTGGAAATATAGAAATTTAGACAAGATGTACGACAGACAGTCTCAAGAGGGGTTGAAAAGAGCAAGTGGGTAAAAATTGCTTCTGGAAGTTGTGACAACCTTGCAACCAAATGGATATGGACTAAAAGATGATTCTGCAAATAGCAGAAAGCGAGATAGGATCACTCTCCCCATGGCGACCCAACTTGAACTAGCACGACCAATTCCTCACGAGAAGCTTGAGACCAGGCGGCTTAACATTTCAAAAAGAAAAAAAACTGTCTTGCAAGTTTGCCAGCCTGGTGAAGAATTCCTGTCAAACATGCCACATCTGCAAGGCCTCAAGAAGTTATGATCTGCCGTTTTTTTTTCGTTTTTTTATATTTTTTTTAAAAAAGTTTTTTTTTAAGTAGGGTTGCAGTAAACTGCTGTAAGAAGTCCACGTGATATGGAACCGAAAAAACATCAATTTTCTTTTGTTTCTGGAGCAGACAAATAAATTTTTGGATAATATAACGATATGGTTTCTTGTTTCTTTTATGGCTCAATGAAAAACTTTTGGTGCCTGAGAAAATGGAAAATTTGATCTCTAATTCATGCCCCAAAATCTTGGTTATCGTCAAAGTCACATACAAAAAAAAGATGAGGCCAGATTGCTGTTATTAAAGGCAGTCAGTGCTTCTACCCCTTCCTTTTAGTATTATTATTATTCGTTTTTTTTTAATGACCTATGCATATAAAATTTGGTCTAAACTAGTGGTCACAGAATTTTCTTGGTCATTATATATGAGTGAGTGGTGGTAATCTGTAGTAGTAGTACTAGTAGTAGTAGTAGTAATAATAATAATAATAATAATAATAATAATAATAAAATTTACCCCAAAGAACTGAAACTGAAGAAAAAGCAAACTAACTGCTTTTAAAATTCAAAATTGAATCTTTATGAAGAGTATTATCATACTAGCTGAAAAGTATGTCTCTTCCTCAATAAATCAACTTTAAAAATAAAAAGCACAAAATTAAAAATCGTCAATTGAAAATCGTACCAATCGAGATAAATTTTTTTTATATAAAAAAAAAAAAAAAAAAAAAAGCATCTCACAAGCAATGCCTATTCAGAGATGGAGGCTCTCTAAAGTTATTTTCTAGAATCAGTTGGAGGGAATCAAACCCAGTACTATCATCCTATCAACCTGTCGAACCATAATAGGGACAAAATGCTTTAGGGAATAAAAGTATTTCTTTGAAAAAATGTTCACTTCAGGTTTTGGAGAAGCGATGCAACCATTTTTCATGCAATAACATTTTTAAAGAGTTTTGAGATCAAGAATGGAAAATCCTTTTGCTTTTGAGATAGGTTGCAGCAAAGTGGTAGAATATTTTTGGTTTTGTTTCCATATTTGCAATTTTGAAAGAATTTGCTGCTCTTGACATCCAAAAAAATACTACAGATCATCTTTGTTCTAGAATTCAATACCTTGGACAGAAGTTTAAAAAGTGAACCTGCCAATGTTGTAGGCTCTTCTGGCACATCAATTTTACACTTAAAAAAAAAAAAAATTTCATTTTTTTTTTTCTCCGGCAAATATTTTTTTTAAAAAAACTGCAACAAAATTTATTAAATATTTTATTTCTACATTAAGGGAATTCACAACAAAACCAACTGACAGTAAGTAAATAAAGTTCTGAAAAGCAATCAGAAAGCAGCTCTTTTGGGTTCGTAAAGTTTCCCTATAATAGGATCTTTGACATCACTTAAAGAAAGATGATGATGATGATAATGATGATAATGATAATAATAATAATAATAATACTTACAGTTTCAACTCTAAAATTCTTATGGTTTCTAATTTCTTCTACTAATGGAATGAGTCGTCCCTTCGATATTGGAATAGTTACGATCATTCTATGCTCTGATGTGGAAATAATTTCTTTGACTTTTTGTACAAATTTAGAACTAAACATTTCCATTTTCCCAATTTCATCAATGACAATCACAGAGGACTTGGGAATCTATATATATATATATATATATATATATATATATATATATATATATATATATATATATATATATATATATATATATATATATATTATATATATATATATATATATATATATATATATATATATATATATATATATATATATATATATATATATATAAAGCACAATTAGTATTACTTTTATTATATTTGGATTACCCCATAGTTCTAGTGTACAAATTAATTTGTGCTTCAAAAGAATTTTTTAAAAGAATAATTATTTTAATTTATTTACTTGAATTTAAACTTAGTAATATCAATTACATAAATTTGTATAAAACAGACCTATAAAACAAAATTAAAATAATCATTAAATGGTAACATAGTTAAAAATGTATTATAAAAGGATCAATTGAAAAAGAAACCAAACTTTATTCAATAATGTTTCATTAAGATTATAAAAGTAAAAGTGTTCAAGAATAAATGCATGGAACAAGGAATGAAAACCGACTATCAAAAAAAATGAATTCAAAATAATAAATTCTAATTACTTGTATTAGACTACGTATTACCTCATTGAATAAAGGCAGAACAACTGCTTCAAATGCCTTTACATCAACGCTGTACTTTCCAACCATAAAGGACGATGCTGAACTTTTTGACATACTCGTAGCTCCGGAAACACTGGAAGTATTATAGAAAAAAATGTTAATTAAATATTTACACTATTTAGTTTTCCTATATAAACATTGCTATACATATAAAGCTATTAATATTTTTAAAGTATTAAGCACCAAAGATCATAAAGTAATGTAACTTAGTCCTTGCAAGAACTCCTCTTTTTCCATCTAAAGATATTACATCAAATCCAATCCTTTCCTTATTTGAGCCTCGAACCTCTTCTGTTAGAAATCCACAGCAAGGAATTCCTCTCTCATTTAAAGATTTTGCTAATTTCTGAATATAAGTTGTTTTACCAATACCTGAAATAATAAAATCAATTTGTTATTTTTTCGATGTTTGGATTAATAAAACAGTTGATAATAAAATGTGATTCTTAATGTGGATTAATAAAACAGTTGATAATAAAATGTGATTCTTTTCCAATATAAAAAACTACCTTCTTGTTATTAATTTAGTAATCAACATATCCATAAAAATTAATTCAGGCTTGGTTCATAAATCATTTAAATGAATTAACAATCCAATTTCCCATTTTTAAAAATTAAACATTGATAAAACTTACCTGGAGGTCCTGTTAAAGCTATGTTAAGTGACTTTGACATATTACTTGTAAGTTTTATTCACAACTCAAATCTTTTTTTTTTAAATTTAAGTAAAATGTTTTGATAGCTAGATCACTAGTCTATGGAAATATTTTTCTTAGCTGCAAAGGAACATTTTTAATGAGTACAAAACATGTACATATTTTTCAAGGGCCTTCATCTAAAATCAATATAAATTTATGGGCATATTATACTAAAATACAAAAATAAAATTCAGTTTTATACAATACAACAGTCTAGAGTTGGAGTAGTCATATATCATTAGTAAAATAAGAGAGCATCAAGAATTTAAATCTAGATATGTAAAGACTATCGCAGAACTTTACCTGGTTCCACATGAGTACAAAACAAAACCAGATGAGTTTTTCAAAGACTGTTTCATCCCTAAATTTTTACTCAAGCATGCAGCTATATATATATATATATATATATAATATAAATATATAATAATAATATATAATATTATAATATAGGTAAGTGATTAAAAAACACAGTAAAAAATGGACAAACGAATCACCAGTTTCTAACAGGGCAATTTATTTTCTTTTCTTTTTTATATATAATACAACCATAGTCTACAACCACTATAAACAGGCAAAAACAAAATATTTATTCATATAAATATTTTAAAATAATTGTCCAAAGGTATTGGTGATCTGAGTTAAATTTTTTTTTGGTTTTAATTTTTATCTGCAATAAAAAAAAAAAATAAAAAAAAAAATTGAGAAAAAATATGTATCTTTGTAAACCTATCCAACCTAAAAGATTTCAAATCAATTATTATTTTTAAGAAGTTTTCCGTTTTATTCCTATTCGATCAAAACTACATAAGCAAAACACATTAAAATGCGTTAAACAAAGCCTAAGCCCTAAAGCACAATGAATAATTATTTTGTACAATAAAGACAGTCTTTGATCTAATCCAAGTTCACGGCACAATTTAAAAAATCCTCGATTGCAGGATTGCCGAAAAAGTAGTGATAAATATCAATATTGATATTTTTAACGATAGTATCGAAAAATATCGATTATATTTTCAAAGTCAATATATTAATAATCAGTATCTGATTATTCAAATTTTTTTTTCTTCTTTTTTTTGCTTCAAGAAATTTGAAGCATTTTTCTGCCCTTTTATAAAATTAAATTTAAACAAAATGTGTCTCTTTTCATGTGTGTGAATGCTGGATGATTGTGATACTTTGTCTGACTAAGGAGAGGACCGGATCAGGTCAGATAATACAGTAGTGGCTCATAACATATATAATATATATAATATATATATATATATATATATTATATATATATAATATATATATATATATATATATATATATATATATATATTGGAAATTTTTTATATTTTGCTTCTTAGAGATCTATGGTTTTTCAAAATATCAAAATACACCCAAATACAGTTATCCTTTTGGATTTAACATCAAAATTTGATGTTGACTGTGCTTTTAACATGGTAAAGACTTGGCATTTTCCACGCTTAAAGAGAAGATTCAAAATTTAAAGGGTATAAATAAATAAATAAAAAAAAACCCGGCTTATATTCCTCCACATTGATGAAATATCTTCCTGAACTTTTGTCACGTAATGTATTTACAATATAAGTCCAATTAATGTTGATTCTTATTTAAATGTTTGCAATTGAAATTAGACTATGAAACTATATTTAGAACTTGACTGTCTTGACTTTAGACAGTCTGACCTAGGGTAAATTGGCTTAGCTTAATATTTGATTATTTGATATAGGGTAGACCTATTAGGCTTTTCATCAAGTTTAATATTTGACTTTTACATACTTTGACTGGCATAACATTTCTAATTTGTGGCATAAGAAGTTGAATTTTCATGCCCTTAAATTTGAATCGGAAGACCCATTTAATTAAAAGGACCTTTTGTCTTTTGAATTTACCCATTAACTTAAATATAGCCTTTAACCTTTAAAAGGCACCACTCCAAAATTTTAAGTTTTGGAGATCAACAATTATTGTTTCGCTTTTAAAGCTTTTATTTTCTGGTGAAGTAACCCCTATTGATTTTTATTGATTTTGTTTACCTTTTTTGAGGCTAATATATTACCTAGTTTGGTTTATTTACTTTTTATTAGAGTGACAGTCACAGTACTGTTTATTTTAGTCTTCGGGTTTCTATAATAGTAAATCACAATAATATATATTTATTTGCGATTTTAACCCAATAAATCGATATTTTAACTGATATTATGGAGGTCAGTTTAATATTTTAAAAATCGATAATCGATATATCGATATTTTTATAAATATCGACATCACTACTAGACTGTTAACTTCTTTTTAACAAAACAAAGACTTTAAATAAAGTTTATGTTACGGTTGCCGTAGTTTTTCAGTGTTAAAGTCTATGGGGTAAAGTATAATTTTAGACCTTAAGTAGTACACGTAACAATTTATATTTTGTAAAATAATAGGTTACCAGCCCTGTCAAATTGTAATGAAAAAAAGAGGTAAATTATCTAGAAAAAAATATTGTGAAGCGCAAAAACCTAAAAGTAGAAACAGCTAGTAACCTTACGTTTTACAAAATATAGATTGATACGTGTAAGTCGTAAGGACGATATTTTTTTTACCTGGTTAGTTCTCTTTATTTTTAACATAATAAGCATATCATTTAAAACCATTATACCCATTTACCCATTATATCATTTAAAACCATCTCAGTTTCTTTTCTTTATATGGGTGTCATTCGACCCTGTATGGAATATGCTTCATACGCCTGGGGTGGTTCTCATACAACTCGCCTTAAAATCAACTCTATATTGCTCTCACTATTTATCTCCACTCTCTTCTCGTCGAATTGTTGGGTCACTATTTCTATACTATCGCTATTACAACAGACACTGCTCTTCTCATATATCTAGTTTCACACCTCCTCCACTGAGAAGGGCTCGTGTGACACAGTCTTATTTAACAATTGGAAATTTACTTAATTTTTTTTATTTTATATTAATGAATTTTGTCCTTAATACTAAAATTTTGGAAATATTCTCTTAAACTAAGAAAATTCCTCAAAATGACAACACTAAACATTTGAATTATTTTTGTTTTTTGGTCTGCGAGGAGACATTATTCCCCGTCTCAAGATATAACGTCGGTTATTGCCATTATATTTATATTTTAACTTATATTAATTAACACTTATCTTCGTTTGCAATTGTTTTCGAGTAATTGAGTATTTTGTCGTTAAGTTACTTAGCCTTATAATAGGAGAATATTTAAACCTTTTATTTTAGGCGGGTAGGAAATTTAGAATTCTGTTCAGGAACTTAGGTCCAGGTTACATTTTGACAGACCTAACTAAATCATTTTTTATTGCTTATAGTTTATTGACTTTATTACAGATCAAGTTGAATTAGGGAATTATTTATCACCTTTTTAATACAATCTGGTATAACAGTGGACCATTCTTTTTACGAAATTTGAGAGTGATGGAATGAACAATTCTACTTACGCTATTATTTAGTTTACATTTATCTACCCATTATTTTACGTTAGTCACTGTTACTTAAAAAGCGTATACAGGTCAAGTTTTTCTTAGAAGTAATCCCCAAAGCCCATTTATTTTATCTATTATTATTGAAAAACATTTTACATTGTCAGTTTTTGTATTGATTTTTTATTATTATTAATTGTATTTAATTTTTTTAGGAAATATCTTTACTACTTTATTAGGACTAATTCCTGGAGAGCAGTCACAGAGGTGCATGATAAGCTCTTTCAGAAATTTCTGGGTAACAGATAATTCTCCATGTAAACCCCTCTCTGTCCAACTCTCTGATCTCAGATTTAACCGCTATGCTCAATCTTACATGTACTCCACTGGTGAAGTCTTGAACACATTCCCTTTATCTACTTTTGAAATTTCCTTTGACTTGCTCGCTTTCAAACGCCGTGTATTAGGACTTTATCCCACTTTGATTGATTTGGACTTGTATAGGGAATTTACAACTCTGGTAAAAATTAGTAGGTCTGACTTTTATCCATCAGACAAGATCTTATGATCGCATTCTTCAATAATGGATTGTAATCATTTAAATAAAAATGATCGTTCAATCACTCTGGTAACAATTTGTTTGTTTGTTTTGTTTCTGAGAGCGGACTTCACCAACTAGGGCATATGCCGTCCCTCCAGGCAGACAAAATACTGCCCTTCAGGCCTCCACCAGTTTAAAGCGAACGATCCGTTCGCTCCAAGAGCTGGTGAAGCTCTCCCACTCTGGTAACAGTTATCAGTTAACGAGCTGTTGAAGACTGAAGAAAGATAGGTTTAACTTTTCTCATAACTTGGACCAACCTGAAGCAAGGCTATTACAAAATTTTAGGTGAAGGTAACAATTAAACCGGACAAGCAAAATCTAACAAATCATTCAAATAAAAGGCATTGATTTGGAAATAACTACTTTTTTTTATTTTATTTATATTAATATTCATACAAAATAACAGCAAGCGAATTCAAAAAATATAACCTACCATAATGATAGTGAAAGTTTGCGACTAAGTAGACTGACAGACTGTTTACGGAAACAGTATGAAAAAGTCAGTGACAGTGAATCTAAAAGTTAAAAAAAGAAAGAGTGATTTACGGATTAAATATACAGCATAAAATGTCATGTAAATTAATTTTCACTTTTTCATCTTTATATTAATGACATATATATATATATATATATATATATATATATATATATATATATATATATATATATATATATATATATATATATATATATATATATATATATATATATATATATATATATATATATATATATATATATATATATATATATATATATTATAATCCTAATAATCCTAATAAATCTAGTATTTTTAAATAAAAAAAGCAATAAAGCTAATAAAAAAAATGGAAAAATAAAATATTTTTGAGGTTTTTGATCGTCTTAAAAAGATTACAACTATTAAAAAAAGTAACATTTATTACAAATGTAATAAAATGGTAGGTTTTTATTAATGAAGTGGGTTCTTGCTTGTTTAGAGGAACGGGATGTATCTTTCATCAGGGTCTAGAAATCTTGCTCTCAGACATAAAATGTTTGTTAAACATTTAAAATGAACAGTAGATCTGCAAAACGTTTAAAATCAACAGTGGTTATGTAAAACGCTTAAAATGAACAGTGGTTATGTAAAACGTTTAAAATGAACAGTGGTTCCATAAGACGTTTAAAATGAGCAGTGGTTATGTAAAACGCTTAAAATGGACAGTGGTTCTGTTAAACGCTTAAAATGAACAGTAGTTCTGTAAAACGTTTAAAATAA
>SEYY01024086.1:35000-37500 GCA_009176605.1 Armadillidium nasatum | reverse complement strand
TGCCTCACAAACGATCAATTTTATCATGACCAGTTCGATTTATAAACCTGTTTTCATGCTGGACTTCATCTTGTAAGGGGATCTCAATATCTATTAAGACAGTAACAGTTTATTGTAAATACTATCCTTTACTCAAACCATCATACAAAGTAATCAAAAGACAGACACAGACAGAAACTCATACACACACACACACACACATATACACACATATATATATATATATATATATATATATATATATATATATATATATATATATATATATATATATATATATATATATATATATATATATATATTATATAATATAATATAAATAATATAAATAAATAAAAAAAAAAAAAAAAAAAAAAAAAAAAAAAAAAAAAAAAAAAAAATATATATATTATATATATATATATATATAATATATATAATATATATATATATATATATATATATATATATATATATATATATATATATATATATATATATATATATATATATATATATATATATATAATATTATAATTAGCATTGTTTCTTTGTTCTAAAGAGTTTAAAAAATATAAATACACATTAATAATTATACTTCAAATAACAAAACAAAATTAAGTTGGAAAATTTGAATGAAGAAATATTTGACAAAATAAAGTATTTTATTCTCATTTGTAGTTCTGTAAGCTGAATATAAGGACAACTAAGTTATTAGTTCTGTAATTGAGTCCAACAATTTATTAAGTGAGCTAATTTTTTTTCCTTTAGACCATTAGCATTTCTGCTAATTTTGAAAACCGTTAGCGGATCATTTAGTTTCTTATAAAATTTTAAATTCTGTTTTCTGTAAGTCCGCTGAAACTAAATATAAAACTTTAAAAATATATTTTGTTTTTATATGGTTGGCGTGTCTGCAACAGTTAATCTTGGACTCTACCACCTGATTACGCGTAAATAGAAGATGTTACTGAAGGACACAGCAGTAGCCAAACCAGGGTCTTTTAATATAGTTCTTGGCCAAACAATTATATTTTGTGCTTAAAAATTTTTCGTAACGCAGGAAAACAACGTAACATATTTAAAAGGCCAATATGTATGCTCTGATGTAGACCAGTTATCAAGATAACAGCACCATCAGGAAGATAACTTCTTCAGTAGTGTCACTCAGTTCCAAGAATGCGGGAGACACAGGTCACTAGTCCAACAAAAAGGCATACTACCTGGTGAAGACTTAACTATAGGCCAGTTCGGAATAGGTTCTGTCTGACATCTTCGTCTTATATGAGCAGAAGTTGATCGACCTGGTCATTAAGTACTATCTATTGCTGTAGTTGAGAGCCTGGTCTCCCTAAACTAGAATGCCCAAGAGAATCCGGCTGCCAGAGATGATAACTTTTCTTTGAATTCTAATGTTCATAATTAGCAATCAGCATCATGTCGAGACGATGGAGAAGGAGAAGATGCAGGAAGTCAAACAGAGTTAATGTATTTAATTAGATTGTTAAAATTATATTTCATTTGTATTTTCATTTCTTCGTATTTCTAATTTCCTTTTTCTTAATTTATTTTCTCCCAAAAATTTTTATTTACAAACTTGGTTTTATATTAGTTTTTTTTTTCATTGCTTTTATTATTACTCGGGGTTTTGACTTGCATAAACATATATTTTTATGTTTTCACATGCCCACATCAAAGACATAAAATGAAGCAATAATTTCAAATATAAGCCTGCAGGAACTCTTAATATGTGGAGTTTAAATTTGTCAACGTCATTAAATTTCTCTTCTATATAAATGGAAAGCGAATTTTATATTTAGTTACATTGATTTGCTTCCCATTTAAGCACTCTCTCTCTGCCTGGAATACTTGAAAAACTTTTTACATTTTTGAGAGATTTTATCTGCCTAGAGACAAAATGAGAAAGTACAATGAGAGAGAGAGAGAGAGAGAGAGAGAGAGAGAGAGAGAGAGAGAGAGAGAGAGAGAGAGAGAGAGAGAGAGAGAGAGAGAGAGAGAGAGAGAGAGAGAGAGAGAGAGAGAGAGAGAGAGAGAGAGAGAGAGAGAGAGAGAGAGAGAGAGAGAGAGAGAGAGAGAGAGAGAGAGGAGAGAGAGAGAGAGAGAGAGAGAGAGAGAGAGAGAGAGAGAGAGAGAGAGAGAGAGAGAGAGAGAGAGAGAGAGAGAGAGAGAGAGAGAGAGAGAGAGAGAGAGAAAATGCGTTTCTTTATGACGCCAAATATGAAGCACACATTCCAAATACTACATGACAGAGAGTCAGGGAAGCAGAGCAACTTTGTTAAATTTAAAATTCACGTATTAATGAGATAGACTATCAGAAATAAATACTTTATATTCTGTTATCACCTCCATATATATATATATACAGTGGCGGCTCGTATAAACTTGGCAAGGAGGGGCTGCAAGTATATAATATATATATATATATATATATATATATATATATATATATATATATATATATATATATATATATATATATATATATATATATATATATATA
>SEYY01024086.1:10000-17500 GCA_009176605.1 Armadillidium nasatum | reverse complement strand
TATCTACGAATGGTGACAATACCCATAAAAACAAAAAATATTTTTATTCATTCCCCTAATTTTCCTAATGACAAATAAACCACAATAATCTTTTTAGAAATCATACAAATACAATAATAAAACACCTATATTTTTAAGTATTATTATTAAATAATAAATTATTAATAAAAATAAATTGAACATACTATTAGAGGAAGAAAACACAATACCTCTGAAAAACAAAAATTTTTAAATGAAATTTTGATGTTTCGATCTTGGGATATTAAAAAAAATAAAAATAAAATAAAATAAAAATTCTTTCCATAAAAACTTAAATTTTCCTTATTTATTTTCATAACTGATAAATAATAATAATAATAAATAAAATTACAACTTTACCCAAAGTTTTTGAAAAAATCTATTATTTCAAAAGCTTTTCATAAGCTTTTAATTAAAGTAATAAAAAGAAAAAAAAAAAAAAAAAAAAAAAAAAAAAAAAAAAAAAAAAAAAAAAAAAAAAAAAAAAAAAAAAAAAAAAAAAAAAAAAAAAAAAAAAAAAAAAAAAAAAAAAAAAAAAAAAAATTAAAAAAAAAAAAAAAATAAAAAATAAAGATTCCTAATTTTTGAGCCAATGTTTTTGTTTTTTATGTGGACATTAAAAAAATTACTCAGAATTCAGTTCCTTCATCTAACTACTCGAGAAATCTTCCTCACGACTATATCCCATTCCAAAGCACACAACTCTATCCTTCTGTTCTTGATATTTTCTTTTCTCGTCATCTTTCTTGAAGAGTAACATTATCTTTCAAACTAAAAAGGCTATGAGGTTGGATGTTGAGGTGCCTTCAGAACCCCTCTGTTCTAGCTACTTTCTCTTTATGGGGGCGTTATTTGCTCTTGTTCGGAGTATGAATTGCAAATTTGAGATGATTTCACACTCACACAACTCTCCTTGAAAGGGTGGAATCTAGAGCTTTTAGCCTTGTCAACTCTTTTGATTTAAGTAACTGTTGTATTATTCTCCTTATACTATCGTTTTTACAGCGGACACCGTTCTTCTGGACTCTCTAATCTCATACCTCCTCCTTTGAGAAGAACTCGTGAGACGCTTTTTTTTTTAGTTTCACCCTTTCTCTGTCCACAGACCTACCGCTAGGCTCATTCTTTTCTTACATGTACTCCACTAGCATAGCCTGGAACACTCTTCCTATGACTTCCACATTCATAGGTGGCGTATTGAGTCATGTCGGCCTTTTATTAGGTTCTGTTTTCGGTTCATTTTCAACTCTAAAGGAATATAAGGAGACCTCTGACTTTTACCCACCAAAAGAGACAAAAAAAAATCCTATATATATATATATATATATATATATATATATATATATATATATATATATATATATATATATATATATATATATATATATATATATATATATATATATATATATATATATATATATATATATATATATATATATATATATATATATATATTTTAAATCATAACCTTTCTGCAGTTCTTCATTCTCTTCTCTTATCGAAGTAGAAACAGATGCTGCGAAGAATAACCCAATATGAATAAAATTTCTCAAGAATAAAGTGCGTGAATTTTTATCCATTTACTATTAAATTGAATCCTTTTCTAGGATAACACTAGATATCAAAACTGATTATGTATCTCAATTACTAGTTCCCTACAACAATTAGGTTGTAACCATAAAAAAAAAAAACAGCATATCATATCAGTAGCAACAGTTTAAAAAATAAATTTATTACCAGATATATCTTAATATGATGAAGTCTAATTTCAAAAATATAATAGCTCAAGTTAAAGTTTAATTATTTTTCTGATAAACATTAAAAGTTAAACATTTATTCCTATGTATAAAAAATATCCATAAGTCCTAAATTTCCGTAAGTAAACCTGTGGGTGACCTTGGAACTTAAGGAGTAGATTTCCTAAAAACCTATAAAATAATTCTAAAATCTTAAACCTTTAACATTAATAATAATAATAATAATAATAATAATAATAATAATAATAATAATAATACCTCCTCCTTTTTGATCAGAAGAATGAAGATTAAGGTTTTCTTTCAATTTTGAGATTGTGTGTTCATATTCATTGAGGAAAGTTTGAACATCGTTTTTCTTATCCCACGCAGTCATAAGGTTGCAAATATCATTGTAATCTATATATATATATATATATATATATATATATATATATATATATATATATATATATATATATATATATATATATATATATATATATATATATATATATATATATATATATATATATATATATATATATATATAATATATATATATATATATATATTAGTTAATTTTCAATTTCTTTAACTTTCACATTGTTATTTTAGACATTAGGAAAAACATCCTGTGATTTTTTTCGAAAGAAGAAAACTAAAAATTAAGGGAAAAACTAGAACATAAATTCCTTTCAACTCTTTCAGGAGTATTTGTTCTACACATTCCTGATGAAAATAACAGTTCAATATCAGCAACGGTTAGTAAATCATTTCTTCCCTCAATATTCAAGGCAATGATATTGAAAACGTACAAAATTTGAAAGTACTATTATTAGGAAAATAATTAATGCGCAACACATACAATAAACGTGAAAATTTGAGACAGTAAGATCGTGTTGATGTAATGAAGTTATATTCCTTACTTTCGAGAGTAGAGAATGAGCCTGACATGTCCAGATACTGCTCTCCTTCTGAAGAGGATACAGAAGGCGAACTCTTGATATTAACATACACAGTATTTTCTTTCGGTGTAGACGTAAAATTTTCATACGAAGACTGAGAACATTTTAAAGATATTTCGCTTAAGGGTCTTGGATGAGGAGGGGTGTCGTACAATGGTATTTCCTTTCGTGTTTTTGAAAACAAACAAGTTCGAGTTGTATGAAGTGGAGCGCTATTGATATCAGACCGAGAAACACGAGGACTACCTTTAAGTTCTGAATCAACATTTGTATATGTTTGAGCAAGTGACATAATAATCTGAAATTTTTAAAAACGAATTATTAAAAAAGAAAAAAAAAAGTACCTTAAAAAAGAAAGGATTAAAAAATTACCCTTCAGTTATACATTTACCAACACTAAGAATTACTTTACACATATATTATGAAAAAATAAAAATAATGAAATATGACACTTTGCAACTTGTTCCACATTCACCATATATTCACAGACTAACTATATATACAGTTGGATCATCAGATAAGAGAGATGGTTACACTTTGCTCCTTGCTAGGGGAAATTCTCACTAAAAAATGCAAAGAGCAATGTTGCCATATTCTCCTATGACGTAGCTGATTAAATCTAGGGTAAAACAACTGGATAGAGAAATTATAAGGTAATATGAAAAGATATTATACTAGACCTCTTCAGGAGGAAGAGGTAAGGAACTAAGAGTTCAGAAGTAGTGTCCAATGTATAGTAACAGCATAAGGAGTGTAGTGTAACAGTTAGAAAGCTAGAAATAGAGAGTAGAAGCCCGTGAGAGTGGGGGTGCATGGGGGAGTGTGTGAATGAGAGTTAAGACGAAAAGTTCTCGACTCTGTCCATTTAAGATATGTCTTGCGAGTGAACTTCCATCCACACAGATGTGATGTATACTACATAAAGGGGCAAACAATATATCATAAGTTTTTTAAAAAAATTATAAATAATAATTTTCTTCTACACTTAAAAATACGATAAAGATCAGAGGTCAGTAACTCTAATTTCAACCGCTTAACATCAGCTATTTGCCTCTATATAGAATTCTTTTCGAAAAGAAAAAAAAAAGTAATAACGAGTGGATAAATAATGAAGTAAAGGATAAAATGGTCATTATTGCTTAAAAAAACATTACTATTAATAGATGAAAAGCAGGAGTTCACAACCTATGATTCTTAAGTTGTTTTCAACCTTTTGGAATATCTAGTGAAAAAAAAAAAGAAAAAGTGGAAAGAATCAGCGAGGAACATACGATATGTTAATGTAAACTAATGGGAAGCATGTGACACTAACATTAATATAGCTTAATATTTGGACACATGAAAGATGTGCTCAGTTCCATTTTTCTTAAACAAAATTCAAACAATTTCATATTTTCTATTTTAAAAAATGCCTTCTGGTCACACTTGCATGTAATGTATATAGTATATAGGAAGTGTAAAGTCGAAAGCATAATGGACGTACAACTTACAGTCAAGTTCTCGAGATCTTGTGCCAATTTTGTGTAACCAGCTTGAAGAGCCAGCTTTGCCGGAGTATGACCCTTACTGTTTTTTATTACTAAAGCCCTTTCAAAATTCTGTAGTTCCAGAAGAGCCCAAGTAAATTTATGTAACCCGTAAAAGGCACTAAAGTGAAGCCAGGTTGGCAAGTCTTTATCGCTTCCAAGATGATCTGCAAAATATATTAAAAAAAATATTAAAGCAGTTAATAGTTGTATGTCTCTTTTGAGTTTATTATACTCTGGTAATATTGATGGAAGCAAAGATGCCAAGTAAAAGTAACAAGATACAACGTATTACAAAGTATAACATTAAAACAACTTTAAAGCAAACTTACCATTCGATAACTTATCTTTCATCCAATTCAGTGTTGGAAGCTTCCCTTTAAGTTTTTGTGTTAGGTATTCATCAAGGTCATCTGAAGCCGGAGAAATGTCTAATGCCTATTCAATAAATAAATACTAATAAAATTTCATGTACAAATATTTTCAAAATTCTCTGACGACGAACTTCAAAAGCCATAAAAATAACAACTCACTTGACAAATCAATGTTATAGGATCAACGGCAGTCTTCAAAAGATCTCTAAGAACTTCCATCGGGCCTTCGCATTTCACTTCTCGAGATCCTATTAATTTTCTTTCGATAAAAAGATTCACTTTCAAGAAGGAAGATACTCCAAGTAACTTTTCTATAATACCAAAGAGTTAAATTAATTAATTAATTTATATATATATATATATATATATATATATAATATATATATATATATATATATATATATATATATATATATATATATATATATATATATATATATATATATATATATATATATATATATATATATATATATATATATATATATACTTCGAATAATTTAAGAAATTTTCCAATTTTATATTTTTCATAACTTTTTAATTAAAGGGAAAAAGAAACTGTCAAAAATAATAATAATAATAATAATAATAATAATAAATAAAAAAGAACTGAACACGAACCTGGCACATCAAAAGACAAGGTGAAAGGATTGTGATGTTGAACAGATGTTATGGGACAGGAAGTGAATGGTTCTTTCTCCACAGTCACTTGAACTTGGTTCTTTTGACTTTCAGTTAGAGGAGATCGTAAATGAATATATACCTTGCAGTAACTCTGTAACAAAGTTATTTTATTTTAATATTAACAGATAATAGTTGACAAAAAGTTTAAATTGCAATTAGTAATGTGGTAGATGATTGCTGCTGTTGAGGATATTAACTCCTCATAAGGCGAATAATGTTGCCTTACATTTTCCAATCAAACTAATTAATTCCAAGGAGAGATATTTTGATAGTAGAATAAGCCTGTACAATTCTTTAAAAACATTACAGATGCAGCAATAATAAAGTTTAGCACAAAAACATTTTTATTAGAAAACTTTTGAGTTTAAATTGTACATAAAAAAAATAATGCATAAAAAAAAAAAAAAAAAAAAATTGCTAGGGATATTTCTCCAACCTGAGTGATTTTTCTGGGACATATGTTAAAAGCTGACGATGTTTTAAATTCATCAAAGAGATCACAACGATTAAGAAGTTTCAAACTCTCTTCTTGAACTTGGGTTACGAATTTTTCATCTCTATCGCGAACTTCAAGACAAGGCCACTCGTCAAAAGAATACAGAGACAACACTAATAAAATATATAATAATAATAATATAATAATAATAATAATGGGATGTCAAAGCCGTACTAGGAGTGTAACATCAGATAGAATAAGGATAATAATACTAACAATAGTAGTAGTAATAATAAACGAAAAATTGTCCTACAATATTCTTATTACCAGAGGTGGTGTAGAATATTTGCGTACTTCAAGACAGGATATAATGAATTCCTGATTCATAGTCAACGGAGTTTCTAATTTGTTCAACCATTTAGGCTTCCAGGTTTATTACATCAAATTCCACAGGCTGAAAGTAGGATGGAAAGAGCGGAAAATTCACTACTTCGACATATCGCTACTGTACGCCTAACCAATGTGAGTAGTAAACCTGATAAGATAATTTACTTAGATTGAAAGCTTAAGGTAATCTGATTTTAACACTTCTGATAATCTTTTTACTTTTCAGGCTCATTTGCAAAGTACTTTCGTATCGGAACTGCATAAGTATTATTTATTCTTCAGTCTTTATTTTCAGCCTCATTTGTAAAGTACTTCCGTTTCAGAACGGCATCACAAGCATTATTCAATGATTGAAAATATTCAATGATAATAAAATTTAGGTTTTCTGCTATCTGTTATACCTAGTTATTTTGTAGTCACATTGCAAAAAAAAAAAAAACTATCAATAGGTGATATAGGGTTGGTGCTACCAAGACTTTGCATCCGACTTGCCCCAGTTTATAGTCTATTTTCTTCAGTAATTTCTGCAACATTCGCGATGTTCAATACAATTTTCATTTTATTGAACACCACCTCTCTTCTTTTAGACCTAACCTCTTATTCTTGTCAGAAACTCAGGTGCTTGAGCATTCTGATAGCAAACCATTTTCCGTTTCTCTCTTACTGTATCTTCAATTTTCAGCCAAAGAAATGTTGTTATGCATATGTGCGCTACGATTTTCTTTACTCTCGTGTCTCTAATCTGGAGTCTTCTAAATTTTCCACCTTGTGGCTAAAGCTCTCTTGCAATTCTACGTTTAAATTCATTTGTTCTGTTGTATTTATCTCCTAATTTACTGAATATACTAAATTCTTCGACTATCTAAACTCCAAAACAGAGAACATTCTCTGTTGGGAGGGGAACCATTTAAATTGAAAAGAGTAATGAAGGGTAGAGTCATTGGCATAGGAGTGGATAATAGATGAAGTAACAGATAGAAGGTCATTAATGAAATGCAGAAAAAGTATTGGGGATAGGACAGAACCTTGAGGAACACCACTATTAATAGATTTAAAGGATGAACGGTGGCCGTCTACAACAGCTGCTATATAACGAAAAGAAAGGAAATCAGACAAAAGGCCACAGAGAGAAGGATAGATTCCGAAAGAGGGAGGTTTAGAATCAAAGCTTTGTGCCACACACACACACACATATATATATATATATATATATATATATATATATATATATATATATATATATATATATATATATATATATATATATATATATATATATATATATATATATATATATATATATATATATATATATATATATATATATATATATTATATATTTTTTTTTTTTTTTTTTTTTTTTTTTTTTTT
>SEYY01024086.1:0-2500 GCA_009176605.1 Armadillidium nasatum | reverse complement strand
ATATATATATATATATATATATATATATATATATATATATATATATATATATATATATATATATATATATATATATATATATATATATATATATATATATATATATATATATATATATATATATATATATATATATTTCTCAAGCACAATTTATTTTCAAGTACTCTAGTTTTATTTACAGTCACTCAACCATTTGTACGAAATGGAAACCGAACACCAGTCGTAATCTTGTCCCAACAAACTTCTCCGTATATCCAACAAATCGGTTATACAGAGATCCTTTTCCCATTTTCCGTGCGAGAAGAGGAGAGAGAGAGAGAGAGAGAGAGAGAGAGAGAGAGAGAGAGAGAGAGAGAGAGAGAGAGAGAGAGAGAGAGAGAGGAGAGAGAGAGAGAGAGAGAGAGAGAGAGAGAGAAGAGAGAGAGAGAGAGAGAGAGAGAGAGAGAGAGAGAGAGAGAGAGAGAGAGAGAGAGAGAGAGAGAGAGAGGAGAGAGAGAGAGAGAGAGAGAGAGAGAGAGAGAAGAGAGGAGAGAGAGAGAGAGAGAGGAGAGAGAGGGAGAGAGAGAGAGAGAGAGAGAGAGAGAGAGAGAGAGAGAGAGAGAGAGAGAGAGAGAGAGAGAGAGAGAGAGAGAGAGAGAGAGAGAGAGAGAGAGAGAGAGAGAGAGAGAGAGAGAGAGAGAGAGAGAGAGAGAGAGAGAGAGAATCAAAAAACGTTAATCTTGTTTTTCTATGAGCAATGAGAATGGGAACAATACTCACAAGTGGGAATGGGAATGGGAATTGGGAGCCCGAGCAATAAAGGTTTAATACGTCACCGGCAAAAGTATCGAATAACATTTTTCAAATCTCTCTCTCTCTCTTTTAAACCATTTAGAAGATAAGCTACAACGAAAGCCGATAAGGGTAGAGAATCCTTCGCCAATTTGTTCTGTGATCAAAAAATAACATTCCATTTTCCTTAATAATATATAATATATATATTATATATATATATATATATATATATTATATATATATATATATATATATATATATATATATATATATATATATATATATATATATATATATATAATATATAATATAATTATATATATTATATAATATATATTTCCTTTAAAGTTTCCACTTCCATTTTTGTTAAAACTGCAAAATACGATAATTCATACTAAATTGTGACTGTCAATTTAAAATTTTAAAATATGCTAAATTTAGCATTTGTTTTGAATTTTCCTTCTAACATAAGGTTGTCAAACTTGGTCACCAAACAACTTGCTTTAAAAAAAAATAAATAAATCGAGAATGCCAAAAATATGCTACATTTAGCATTTTTTAACATTAAAATTACAATTTAAGCAAGGACAGAACAAGAAAAAATAAATAAATAAAAATAAAAAAAAAAAACTACATAAAAACTAATTTTTAATAAAGGTATCTATGGAAACATGAAACGGGGGGAAAAAAAATCCTTTTCTTCTAACCTGACCTAATACTCCAAATGAAAAAATTCTAAATCTTGCGGAAAATGCTTAAAAAAAAAAAAAAAATAAAATAAAAAAAAATAAAATAAAAAAATAATAATAATTAAATCGATCTTCTGTAGACGATTTTACCATTTTTTTCCCGCCCCCCCCCCCCCCCGTACACACCGACCAGTGAGTTGTGGTGAGTTTTTATATGAAACTAATCGGTACTTTCAGAAATAGCCTATATATATATAATATATAATATATATATATATATATATATATATATATATATATATATATATATATATATATATATATATATATATATATATATATATATATATATATATATATATAATATATATATATATATATATATATAATATATATATATATATATATATATATATATATATATATATAATATATATATATATATATATATATATATATATATATCTATATATATATAAACTTATATCTATTATTACTTTATATATATATATATAATATATATATATATATATATATATATATATATATATATATATATATATATATATATATATATATATATATATATATATATATATATATATATATTATATATATATATATATATATATATATATATATATATATATATATATATATATATATATATATATATATATATATATATATATATATATATATATATATATATATATATATATATATATATATATATATATATATATATATATATATATATATATATATAATATATATAATATATATATATATGAAGCTAAAAGATAAATTCAGATTTTACACTTTTTAATCAGAAGTACAAAATAATAATAATAATAATAATAATAATAATAATAATAATAATTACCGCTATGACGTGGATTTTTCTCTCTTCTCCTTTTGCTAAGCCACCGGCTTTTTCTTCTCCATTCTCGAACCCAATAACCAATCCTGCCGGAAAGTTCAGGATTTTGTTGAGGCGAGTTACTATTATTGAGGTTCGCTTTTTCATCCAGGTA
>SEYY01024085.1:25000-36495 GCA_009176605.1 Armadillidium nasatum | reverse complement strand
CTTTGTGTGAATTGTGATTAACATTTAATAATTTTACAAAATATATATTAGAATATATTTTGCACTGTAAATTTGATAATTTGATCAAGAATTTTGAGTGATATATATATATATATATATATATATATATATATATATATATATATATATATATATATATATATATATATATATATATATATATATATATATATATATATATAAAAGAAAAAAAGAAACCATGAAAACAAATACTAAATTGTTTGTTTAATTTTAAATTTTGATGACAAAGCATGTTATAAAATTTTTCTTTTTATACTGATTTATGGTACCATTCTGTCTGTATTTTATCATACCTGGACTTCTTCAACTGTGACTTTAATAAATTTTTGACTCTTCATGACGCCATTTTCCCTCTCTTTCGATTTAAAAGTCCATTCTGCATCCTCAAAAATTCTGGAAGGACCAACTAGCTGCTGCCCAGGGTAGAAATCATATCTTCGAAATTCGGAATCCTGGAAGGTATTAATTAAATTCGGTTTAAAAAAAAAAAAAAAAAAAAAAAAAAAAAAAAAAGTGGGGGGGGGGGGGGCCAAAACTAGAGATAATCTTAACTAAAAATATCAAAACAGATTACACAAAACACTTTTATTTCTCATTATTTTGCATTAAGCATTGGGATAATATGATTTGCCCATATACTTAATAATAAAATTGTTTCAGTTAATTAAACATTGGATTTCTGGTCCTACCTTGATAGAAATATACATTTAAAAGTCATAGATAGTAAAGAAACCCATTTTAAAAATGAAAAAATATCCGAGAAATATTCTTAATACATTTATGATAATATTCCTTTTACTTTTCAGTTTTTACCAAAAATAAAAAAAAACTTATCTTACCATATCTTACCCTATCTTCAATATCTTACCCTGTCTCGTGTATCTCTTACATCATCAAGATCTAACGCTTCATGGTCAGACAAAACACACTTAGAGCCATCAGATGTTACCATTTTAATTTTACACTTAACCATATTCACCATACCAACCCAAGAATCCAAAGCAACAGCAATATCAGTGGTGAATTCCTAAAATAAATAAATAATATAATAAATAAATATAATAAATATAATATAAATATATATAAATATATATATATAAATAAATAAATATATATATATATATATATATATATATATATATATATATATATATATATATATATATATATATATATATATATATATATATATATATATATATATATATATATATATATATATATATATATATACTCAGAAGAAAATTTTTCAATTATAAATAAGAAATGTTAAAAATGTAATTATATTCTAATATATAACCTTTAAATTAAGTCCTAATTTCATGATTAGTTAGTGTTTAGCTTTAGTAATGAATTCCAATTGTATTTCAATACTAAATATAACATTCATAACAATTTTGGGTTATTTTGAAATTCATTATAAAGTATTTAGAAAAGTAGAGATAAATAATAATAATAATATTAATTTGGTTAAAAAAACAAACAAAAATACCTCTAGTGGAGTTAAACTGTTACTATTAATGTTAATAATAACAAACTTTGTTCCAACAACTTGCACACTTGCTGCCACATGAACTTGACGACAATAACCCCTCTGAGTATCTTTACCTTTGATAAGTCTTCGAACAACATCACCAGGCATTAAAGAGCGATCTCCTAAACCAACCTGTCAAATAATGAAGAATATATATATAAACACAAAAAATATAATTTTCATAATCTACGCAATTAACTATTTAGCCAAGTAAATAATAGAAATTCTTTTAAATTCATTAATTTTACTATTAGCAAATGTAGGAATGGGTTGACTGCAACCCTTTTTTTTTTTAAATTTCCTATGGCACACATGTCATGATAACGACAACATTCTTTTTGAACTGAGGGTGTAACTTTTGCCACTAATTTCCTAATCGTAACACTTTTGTCTCCTTTTCTCTCTCTATATATATATATATATATATATATATATATATATATATATATATATATATATATATATATATATATATATATATATATATATATATAATTTTTTTTAAGAAATAAAAGATTTGGGTCTAAAATAATATAATGGGGGTAATTATAAATAAAAATATTTTTTTGACATTGTGTACCATGAAAGAAGCTAAAAGGGCAGCCAGTAACCCATGCCAACTATGGTTTATATATAGTATTTATATTGTGTTCAAAACAAAAATAACATGATGAATAACAAAATGATATAACTCAAAATCATATATATATTATATATATATATATATATATATATATATATATATATATATATATATATATATATATATATATATATATATATATATATAATATATATATATATATATATATATATATATATATATATATATATATATATGAAAGTTAGATAATTCTACTAATCAGGTGAATCAAATTTCACATTAAATCAGCTCAATAGCATAGACTGCTTCCAACAAACCTTACAGATTATCTAGTCAGTCAATCATTTTAAATAATTCAAATTCTAATTTGTTAAGGTATTTCATAAATGGAAGTAATTTTGAAAGGAGAATTGGCTTCCATTTTTAAAGAATATTTCTATATTTTGCCCAAGAATTGAGGGCATAAATGTTAAAACTAATGAATATAAACTTTGTTACAAACTAATTAACTACAGTTAAATTTTCTACAAATAACTTTTAGTGGTTAGTTAAATGACAGAGTCTGGAATTTAACCATTGACTCAGAGGATGAAAATATGCACACCTTACTAACATATATATATATATATATATATATATATATATATATATATATATATATATATATATATATATATATATATATATATATATATATATATATATATATATATATATATATATATATATATATGAAGTTTGTGTAAACATACTATTAATTTACTACAATCTAACAATTAATATAGCTATAAATCCCATAGAAGAAAACATTAAAATAACTAACTTTTCGCTCAGGAAGGACTTGCTCTTCACCCTTAGGATACCAAGCAACTCTTATACTGCCTTTTGTAACTTTTGCCTCCTCTTCTTGATCAGAATCTTCATCACTGGGAACAAACTCAGCATTTTCTAAGACCATTCCAAGTTCAAGCTGGCCTTTGTTGCTGAATCGGAACACTTCATCTTCATAAAAATATTGAAATTCTTGGGCCATTTTTAAATGGTAATAGCTAGAATTCTTCACTAAAGCATTAATGTGTAGTATTAAATAACTATAGCCACAAACTTTTATAGCGATTAACTTTTGTTTTCTTCCTTAAAATATTATTCTACGTTAAATAAAACTGAAAATATAATACATATCATAATTAACCTAAATAATTAAATATAAATATACTCCAACAATTTAATTATATGAAGAACTTCATGTAAACTTCAGAGTATCCAATCATTATTGACTGGTAATAAAAATGGAAGATAAAATCATTTAAATACAATATGATTATCAAAAACAGTTATTACCATATACAATATCCTGCAAGTAAAGCATGTTATGCAGGGGTTACAAATGACAACTATCACTCCTCCACATAAATATCACCTTTAAAGCAAGCAATCAAACAGAGGAAAATGGGCATTAAAAATTCTTACAACCACCATATTTGCTCAACAAACTATCACAGCTGTCTTCTTAAAATAATTAGGAAACTTGTTCAACTGACAACCCAAAGCAGGTTCCAGAAATGTCTATATTACACAAAACTATAAATAGCTGATGGCATTAAGACCAATAATAGGTTGTATCCCCACTATGCCAACTATTCAATTCCAATCAGCAGCCAAAATATTTCCTATAAGAGATCATCTTGATAGGCTTGGCACTTAAGTTCAATAGTAGGTCGCAACCGTTATATATTTCCTCACTTAACACACTGGTACCTAGGGATAAAAAAAAAAAAAATACACCTTCCTCATACTACTCACACACTTTAAACTTACAAATGCCACACTAGTCACCAACCAACATTTCATATTAAAGCATACAAATAACCCACCACTATTAATACCACCACCCAGGGACATGCTCCTCTAAAGTCTTCCCACACTCCAGTATGTGTTGAGGAACAGACACTGGAACAATAATAGCAGCCAGATTTTGCTCAGGACATCATCCTTCCCTCCAATGATACATAATTTCAAAATCTCAAAAGCTATTTTGTAGTGCCCATTGCCTTCCAATGAGACAATTGAGTACCTATTTGTGGACTGCTTGGATCTAACAATTCAATGGAAAATTAGCATCACAACTGTTAGAATCTCTGGTTTTATCTGGCTGCCAAAGCAGCATTCTACCAGGCTACCAATTTCTTATAATACTGAGAGAAGTAGGGTCACAGTAAAAGTAAGTGTACAATGTCAGTGTTAATAATACAAATAGTGGATTTGGAGGCAAGTTTGAAAAACGTTTAGTAATTAGCAGATAATGAAACTTCAAATTACTATGTTTAAATTCAATCAGCCCTAAAAAAATATAAAATAGCTACCACCATATTACATATTGCTGATACCCTCAACTTTTTGCCTTTTGTGGAACAATTACTCAAACTTTCCCTCAGTGACATTGCTAAAGAAGTATTCTTCTATGAGTTTCTTAATAATAAACTTGAAGGAGACCTTAGCAGTCAAAAACATTGCTTCTCTTTAGCACAGACCTTTAAATGCTATCTCACAGGAGCAAAGAATATACAAATATCTTCCAAAATTTCCCATTCCTTTAAAGTGATAGTCTCTGTATATTGAATTAATCTTAATGCTTATGAATACATTGTTAGAAATCTTTATTTTATGCTTTAGAGAGTGGTTCATCTTGTTTTGCAATCCAGAATAAGTTTCAGCTAGCTTCTTTGCCATAAAATTGGTCTTTTAACAAAATCTTGAAATTTCTCATTTTTTTCAATGCAGACTTCAAAAAAATTGGTCAAATTTTCCTAACTTTCTTTATTACAGTTGAGAACTTTTTTTAAGGAGATGGAATAAACACTTATTCTTGAAATAATAGTTCCCAAATTTTAGAAAAAAACTTTTTCAATTTTCATTTTTTTCATCCATAAATTTATTCGTTACATGTACAGCAAATTTATCTTCCTAATTTTCATCTATTAATTCTTTGATGTCCTTTATCATATTAAAAAAAAAAAGCTAAATAAAAATAGCTTGTTTGTATAACAAGACATTATTAATGATGGGGCAAAATTTCTCATCCAAAAATACCACAACTAAAGCACTATCAATGTCAGACCCCACTATATGCACTAAAATTAAGGCTGAAATCAGCCTCTTTTCACCTTTTCAATGGTTTTGGTGCTGTCAAGGTCTCCCAAAATTTTAATCATTGAACCAACAGTTTTCTTTGTGACAAACACTTACAATCATGTATTTAAAACTTTGAATAAATGTACATTCATTAAGATTTATGCAGAAATGGATTTCTTTGCTAATCATAGTATTAAAATGATCAATTCAGATTTCTTTATCATTGCAAACTACTTATTTTGATAAGACATTCTTGTAGTTGAACAGTTAAGCTCTTCTAATGAACTTCTTAGAGGCAATGAAACTGAAGTTAAAGGCATGAATGGCAGCAAGTTTTGCGAATGAACTAAAGTTTCTTGTCTTTCCTCTATTATACTTAAAGTTGATATTTTTATAAACTGCTTTTAAGGACTAAAAGTTTTGACATTGAACCTCCACCACGCTTTAGTGCTTTTCTTTTACACTTTAAGCACTCAACTATATTTAGTTTTTATATTTTCTAATAAAATAATTTGAAGCAATTTATTTTTCTGACATTGATCATAATTTTTTAATTTTTTTTAACTGTTACTCATTAAACAGTTAGTCGATTCTCAAACCTAAGCTTAAATAATAGCATTACCACTTGCAAATAAGCAAGCATAACCTGCTATAGTTTCCAAACTCATCAAATGTAATATACATATTTGCAATACTGAACTAAATTGAATAAAGTAGTTGCAAATGAAATTAAAAAGTTAATCTGTTATTAAGTCACTTTAATGAAGGGATGTTTAGCCAAGCTGACAACATTTACACCTCCAAAAGAAATTGACTTTTAACTGAAAAAACTGACAAGCCTTTATTTTTGCACCATAATTTCAAATCTCAAGTTTTGAATATTAATTTGGTTAAATGTTGAATTATAAATTTGTTTACATTTTAAAAATTTTAAAAACCTTGAAAAAGAAATAAATTATCTTAATTTAAATTTTAAGTTGTGATTGAGATCATATGTTTAATTAAATAGAAAAAATTAACTTTTATTAACCACAATGGCTGATGAATTTGTTTAGCAAAATATTTTCAATTCTAATAAATACGAAAACTAATCAAAATTACAAAGCAATCTTACATAATTATATAAACCCCTATATTATTGCAAGCAAGATAAAACGGAATATTTTTTAAAATATCCATTGATTTCAAAATCAAAAACCTTTTAAATATTAAAAATGTATAAGGTATAGTTAAAAGAACCCATCAATAAAAATATCTTACAATTATATATGTACTACATAAATACAGTTAAAGAAAAACTTAAAGCTAAATATGCTTTAAATATAGCTTAAATCATAAAAAATTTCTGATAAGAATATAAACTTTTTGAAATGGTAAGATACATGGCTGGGGCTGGAACTGGAGTTGGAGCCAGAGCCAGTTTAAATCATTATTATCCAGTGTTCAAAAATTAAATTTTTTCTATAATTTTTAAATAAGCTAACCAAAAATATTTTTGAAAATATAGATTTTAATTCTTTTTAAATTGAAAAGGGGTGGGGGAGGGAGAATTAATAAGCAGTATTACGTAGTTATCAATGGGGTGGTTGAACTTACATTTGGGTAAAAAAAAAAAAACTAACTTTGTAAATTATGTAATTTATGAAAAGATCCCTAATGAAAAAATGCTCACACACAGTTCATATACAAACAAGGTATCCCTTGTGCTGTGAGGGCAATGCAATGGTGGTGGAATGTGAGGTCAACTCCCTCGAGCACCAGTCATTGTAGTACCTATATAAAAGAGTGTGCCAATGTCACCTTGCAGAGAAAGAGGGTCAAGGGAGTTTGAAAGTAGGGGACAGTTTATTAGTCTTTTAGTCTTACTCAAACTTTTCCAAAAGAAGAGTGGAACTGGAACCACCCCAAATGTGAGAACAGTACTCCATGCAAGGATGAATAAGACCCTTATATAATTGGGTTAACTGTTTAGAAGAAAAAAAATTTCCCGCAATCTGAACAGAACTCCCAGCTTTTTAGAGGCCACCTTAGCAACCTTTGTGATATGTTTCCAAAATAATTTATTATTAATGTTCAGACTAAGAATATTCATGTTGTTCACAGGTGAGACTGGGGCCATCAAAGGAAATAGGAAAGTTGGGAGGTGTTTTTCAGAGAGAGATGTGAAGTTGAATTTCACAAGTTTGCAGTGGCCCCACTGGGAAATTCCATCCATATCAGCAACATTGGAATCAGAAAGTTGAAGATTAGAAGCAACTCAAAAAGCAAATGAGAGAGCAGATTTGAAATGAGAAGAATGGAGTTGTCATCAGTATAAGAATGAATAGAGTTAGAAGTACAGCTGAGGAGGTCATTGATAAAAAGTAGGAGATAAAACAGAACCCTGAGGAATACCCTAATTAATATATATATATATATATATATATATATATATATATATATATATATATATATATATATATATATATATATATATATATATATATATATATATATATTACTATCTTAATGTTACTAATGGATTAAAATAAGGATTAAAAAAATAAACTATTTAAGAAAATAAACCAAATGATATGAAGGAAATGACAAAAATAAATGGAAAAGCAAGTTTTGTATATTTCAAAAAATCACTTTCAATGGAAAGTAAAATATCAATATTTTTGAAGTAAAATTGAGAAGTGACATGGTAAAATATTGTGTTAATAAAAAGTTATAATTTAATTAATGAAATAAATAAACAATTAAGAATAACAAATTGATCTAGCTATACAAAGAGTTAACTGTAATAATTTGACCAAAATCATGATCTGTAGTTACAAAGATATATAATATAAGTCAAAAAATTTAATTAACAATTAATTAATAATTGAAAATTTGGAAAATCATAAAAAATAATGTTTTGAAGTATTCAAAACTCTTCAGTCAAAGAAATTAAACTTCAAAAAAATGTAAGCCAATAGGTTTAAATTACTTTAAAAAATTCTGTATTCGGTCATTTTTTCCGATACTGATACCTGAAAATATACTGATACCAATGCTTCACTCCATACCTAAAATATATTTTCACCAAGCTTTCCCTCATTCTTTTAATGAATTCTTAATTTTTAGGGTAACTATGAAGGATATAATTTTCTGGGCACAAGCTCAAATGGGGGAACTCTCTCTCTGAAAAAAAAAAAAATGGAAAATACCCCAAATCGTAGAAAAGGAAAAGTAGTCGACAATATCATCATCACTCACGGGTCGGGGGTACGGGGGGCAGAGCCCCCGTAGACATATGCTGGGTATAATACCCAATTTAAGTTTTTTAGTTCATCAATTGTCGTAAAAAAACATTTTTTTAAACATCTTACTTTGAACCACAATAAAAATTTTGTGGATCCTCAAACTGGAGCTTACACCCAAAATATAGAGGCTACATGGAGTGTACTGAAATATAAAAATAAAAAAAAAAAAATATATATATATATATATATATTTTTTTTGTTTTTTTTTTCAGAGAGAGTTCCCCCATTTGAGTTTGAACCATTTTCTGTATTGAAATACACCAGCTTAAAATTTTATTATATTTAAATTTATTTATATAAAAAATTTTATTAAACTAGTATAAAAAATTTTTTTTTTAAATATTTTAAACCATTCTAACTAAATACAATCATTGATATACCAAAATACACCTTTTTTAATATATAAACAATTAAAAAATACAATTATCTGAAGATTTTAACCCTCTATCTGGCAACCATACTATTTTTATCCGACTTTCAAATGACATAAAAGGTTCAAGAATCTCAAGAAACTGAACTCCACACTAATAGACAAAATTTTATAAAATTTTAACTTAATAGGTAAACTTTGATAGTAATGAATAATTCTTATATTCATTAGAATATTAGAAAAATAGAGACAATTTGAAGCCACACAGGCCTATTGAGACTGTCCCAATCAAAATAATTGATAAAACTAAAACTAATGCAACAAAGGCTAGGTTTATCCTATCCCTAGTTATCAGTTCATTCATACAAAGTAATATAAAAATAAAACTAAGCCAATACATATATTTAGTACACCTAACTAATAACATTATACAATTACACATGAAATGAATTACCACCCACTACAAAACACCAGTTAGTTTTAGTCACAAGCTGGTCTAAAAATTCATATATACCTGTCAATTTGGTTTAGTCAAGTTATATGGTACCTAAACCATCCATATATCTATCTAAACTTTTAAAAGTTGCAAGAATATCAGTCAACAATCTCCTGTGTCAAGCTTGCCATTCCAAAATCCAAAAAATTAACAACCCTATTAAAGGTAGGGTGGAATAGGGGTGGAGCCTCCTTTGAATGTACGTTCGTATACATGCATTTATATATATATTTTTTTAATATCAGCCTTATGATGACTTTGGTAATTGCTTTTTACAATAAAGTATGTTAAATATAATTATGCTTAACATTGACAATTCAAGAAAAAAAAAAAAAGAAAAAAGGCCTAGGCTGTCATTTGTACCAAAGAATCCTAATGTATGTACACCTTACGAAAATACAGACATGTATGAAAATAGTAGCATCATTAAGTAAAAATAATTTAAATTTAAATCCTCAGAGTTCAAATATTAACCAGACTTCGTATGAAATAGTAAAATACAGTACTAGTTAGGCTTCAGAGTTCATTTAACCAGCATGGACATTCTTTCCCAAAACGTCACCAATGAATGATTTTGGGGCCTACACTTTAGACATAAGACCATTGTTTAATTGGGGTTTGAACCTTTTTCTATATATTAGAGGTGCTTCGATGTAAACTATAATGTACATAAACCCAGGAGTCAATCGATTCTGGGAAAGATATCAGCAACATTTTCTATTAAAATCATGAAAAAATATTATGACATTTGAAAATTTATTAATTTATAATCGATTCAATGAGTTTATATTAAATAAAGTTTTAATTTATATATCTACAAAAGATATCAATGTAACATTTTCTATTCAAATAGCCAAAACCATAATAAGGTGTGAAAATTCTTGGTTTATTTGGCAAGTTAATAATTAATTAAGGTTTTCATTCGCCTATTTAAATTCCTAAAATTTTACTCTACCACTGAAAATAAGTTAGCTAAAAAATTACAATATCATCAATATTTTTCCTATAATTTAAATTAACTAAAGTTTTAACTATTATTGTCTTTCAATCTTCTGTGTCTTTTTATGTTTTGGTTCCTAATTTTAGAAAAGACATAGATTTGCTGGAAAGAATATAATAATATACCAATTTTGGGCTTGTCAGCTCCTAATATTCTGTTCTTTGATTTTAGGAAATTTTAATAGTGTTTTAGCCCATGCAACTTTGTTGAGTTTTATATTGGCCTCTCGCCAATTTTCATCAGATCGAGGAGATATAAAAAAAAAAAAAATAAAAATAAATAAATATTTTATAAATAAACTAATATAAATAAATATAATAATATATATATATATATATATATATATATATATATATATATATATATATATATATATATATATATATATATATATATATATATATATATATATATATGTTAAAATATTTTGAATTTTGCAGCGTAGGTTTCATTGAGTATAAAATCTATAAAGCCTTATAGGAATAATGCCCATAGGGACCAGCGGAAAATTGCATAGGAAACTGATGCACGTAAATATTCCTTATAGGAATCTTTGGGTTCCTAAAGGAACTATGAACACCAATGTAAATTCTCATGTGGCATTTTTTGCTGGGCTAAAGATATTGAAGATTCTTAATGCGAAGTGTTCAACGAATTCTCTGCTCCCTGCAGCGAAAATTGAAAATAGAAATTTCTATCTTTAATTTTCTCTTCCCCTATCTTGAATGATCACGTGATGTAAGGAAACGTGAAGGAATTAGGACAAGACTCACTTTTAGAATAAATACCTTTTATAAACATTCCTACTCAAATAAATTTACATACATATTATTAAGGATAATTATTTTAAAATTTTCAAATTATTAATTTTCTTTAAATAAGGCAAATGAATTATTTTCAATTATTCGGAATTTCAATCCAGTGCTTTTAATCATGACTGCAATCAAAGTCTT
This sequence comes from Armadillidium nasatum, assembly GCA_009176605.1. NCBI lineage: Eukaryota > Metazoa > Arthropoda > Malacostraca > Isopoda > Armadillidiidae > Armadillidium > Armadillidium nasatum. The sequence goes on along the minus strand of SEYY01024085.1, from coordinate 25,077 downwards.
TAAAATCTTCGTTTGACTCATACGTTATCTTAAAGGATGTTCCACAGTCAAGATTCTTTAAAGATTTTGAAGATTGC
>SEYY01024085.1:0-20000 GCA_009176605.1 Armadillidium nasatum | reverse complement strand
GTAGTGTTGAGAGTAGTGGAGTAGATTTACAGATCCCAGGAAATAGTAGGATGACAACAAAACAGCACCGTTCAAACTCTCCACTTTTAAATTCTCTGAAATTCTGAATAACAATGCTCTTTATTCTTTATTAAGGAGATTCTTTAGCAGTTTTTTTGAAACTAATATTTTCTAATGAAATTTTACTTGACTTCTTTCTCACTTGACACTACAACTTTTTGAATGACGGATATAACGTCGGAAGATTTTAAAGGAAAAACAAATTTTTCCTGATCATTAAATTATGAAAAATTTTTAGAAAGAAGTTGAGCTATAGTGCAGACTGCAGACTCTGTATGGGTAAAAAAAAAAATTTTAAATGCAAAGAATTGGAAATGGCATTGGTGGTAAAAGAAGCTAAGACAGTTCATGTATCCAGCTAAAAAAAAAATGCTGTGCATATTTATGTAGCTCAACAGCGCCATTCAAAACTCTATTCAAAGATCATTTAGTACATTGTGAAATGTTAAAGCCTGGCAAGACATCAAACATGTCCGAAAACCGTCTGATGTACTATGCATTTTGTTTGTAGGATGAAAATTGATTGTGGGGAAAAGGAAAAAGCTGGAAGAAGAAATACGAAGATGTACTATAGACACACGAAAATATATATATATATATATATATATATATATATATATATATATATATATATATATATATATATATATATATATATATATATATATATATATATATATATATATATATATATATATATATATATATATATATATATATACTCTGGTGGGTAAAGGCGATAGGCCTACCAATCACCACCAGAGTTTGGGAATTCTCCATAAGGGTCAAATTGAAAACTCAAACATGCCCTGATTCACGTATTCATTTGAAAGTATGAAAATTAAGGAAGTTAGGAAAATAGATAAAGGGAATGAGTTTCAGACTTGATAAGATGAAAATCTCTGCATTCCGCCTTTTCAAGGAGATGTGTAAATGAAACCACCCCATGTGTGTGAAGTATACTCCATGCACGAAAGAGCGAGCAACTGGAGTGAAGAAATTTCAAAACCACCATAGAGTACCAAATCTTTTGGAAATTTGTTTAGAAAAAGAAATATTGTGATCCCTCCAAAAAAGATCAAGAGAAAAAGATATATCAGGAATATTTAGGACAGATGAAAGTTTGAGTTGTGTAAATGTAAGGATAAGACTGGGAAGAACAGGCTACTAAATGTAATTATAAGACTACCTGTAATGTAGTGTGTATTGTATGAACATTTGGTGTAAGTTGAAAATGAATGAAAGCTCCAGAAGTTATAATTGAGGAATATTCAGGTCAAGAAGGAACTGACTTTGGAAACTTCGAGCGTGTGTGTAGGATTGCGAAATTAAGGTAGTCATCTTATAATTGATACCATGATTTCTGCATTGTGTTAGTCTTCAAGATTTTAGATGACAAAATTGTTTATATTAGTCATATATTTTGTAATACTCTGTTTTTTTTTTAATATTTTTACTTTAACGTTTCTCATTATATTTTAGGTATTTGGGAAAAATATTACTTCTGAACACTCTCTTTTTGAGGAACGAGAAATAACAGAAGATCATCAAAGTTGTCATTCGGACGCTGCAGTAAATTTCTTGACGCAAGACTTAAAATCATGTTTAATATCTCTCGCCACTTCAGTATTTGGGAAAGGTAATGATTTAATATTCAAATATTCTTGTGATGACAATTGTATTCGTTTCATTACTTTGTAGACTCCTTCATCCCTTTATTTATTATCCTTCACATTTTTCTGATGGCAGAGTGTATACTATTTAGTTTATGTCAGTTAGTCAAAGTATATTAGATTAAATAGGAGTATGCATTATCTTATCACCAAAACTATGCAGTTAAAATACAGTCAATTGAATATCTTCACTGAAAGGTCAGACAGCTATTAGTTAACACTCTTCAAATTAAGACAAAAAAAAAAAAAAAAAAAATTCGCCCTATTCAAAGAGGATGTATTCTACCATTTCGTCCTGAATTGATCTAATTATGCATGGACCTATAGTCAACGGGAAAGTATGTTAGATGTTTGAGGACGAAGTGGAGATAGTTGCAGAATTTAAGCTTGATTAGATAAGCCTCACTTAAGAGTGCAAATATGAATCATTAGTGGAAATGACTCTAATCTCAATGCAACCGTGCTCGTGTTTGTTGAAGTGTTTGATGTGTTATATGTTTACGAATGTATTTTTATTTTTACCTTTGTCACCACTCACGGGCAGAACCATAATTGTTATCTATTAGTAATATGTGAGTATTGAAATATATATATATATATATATATATATATATATATATATATATATATATATATATATATATATATATATATATATATATATATATATATATATATATATATATATATATATATATATATATATATATATATATATATATATATATATATATATATATATATATATATATATATATATATATATATATATATATATATATATATATATATATATATATATATATATATTTGGTCGCAAAGTATAATGAAATACAGGAAACTTTTTATAAGTAACAAGTTTTGGTATTCTTTCATGTAGCCAGCTTGTGAGTTCTTTGTGAAGCAATTGTATATTGGGAATATACATTATAATCTGAAGTTGTGAACCACGAACCTTAAGGCTGCAAAAAAACATGTATAGCACATTGAGATAATGAGTATTCCGTTGTATAGAACTGTTCATATAAATGAGCCAAACTATAGATTATTTAGTTTTAAACTAATTTAAATGTATTCATCTATTCAGACAATGGGTCAGTTGTACTAGGGGAAGTGTGCGGATCATGTTGAACCATGAATGCAGAGAACTTACTAGAAGACCAGTACCTTGCTGTAGTATCTCCTCCATATGTCCTTTGTGTAACGTTCCCCTTTCCACTTGGTACTTTTTTCTTCTTTGCGTTTATGATACTACTTGTTCATTGACAGAGTTGGGATACTTCTTAATTAAAGAATATTTGGAATAAGAGTAAGCAAAAATTTGAAAACAAATTTTTTTTATTAGGGATAAAAGTGCCATTTGCTTGCAAAAACAATTTATTGGTAAAAAAAAATTCCTTTTAAGTACCAGTTATATGTAATTTACTAATCTTTTTCTATGAAGGAATTAAATGCTAAAGATACGAAAAAAAGTCCAAGAAAATCTTGAATCTCTGTAATTCTTTTACAGGAACTGAAAAGTTAACCTATTTATCGTTAGTATTTACAAAGAACGGTCAAACTCTTTCTTAATTTTAAAATCTGTAAATAATTGTTTGAAATCTAAAATCAAACTTTGAAGAGTGAATTAAAAGGTCATAATGAGAGCTACATGTAGATAAGTACATTTTAATGTGTAACAATATAATACACCTTTTTAAATGGTTTGAAAATCCAAGAACAACGAAACGAATTAAAATTTACTTTCAGTGAGGAAATTATGTATTTAAGATGAGACAGGATTTATTTCTAGTGGTTCTAAAATATGTTGATGACGACCATTACCCAAATTCAAACATTTTAAGTACTTGCCGTGATACTGTAAATGCTTGCTGAAAATTTCAGATGCAAAGAATTATTCAGAAAACGATGTTATAAGCTTTAGTAGTAATTATTTTTATATAAGGAGTATTTTATTTTTATAACAGAAAACCTCTTTATGGTTTTGAAGTACTGTTGTCTGTAATTTCTTTTGTGGTATTTAAATTACTTGTATTCCTTTCCTTTACTTATTGATTATTTTTATGTGAAATGTTTTATTATTTAGGTTAATATGAGTATTTAAAACTAAATTTTTTTGCTTAATAAATGTCTTAATAATGAATTCTAAGTTTGTCAATTGCAAAAAACAAAATTTTTTTATGACAGACGTAGAATGGCGTTGGGTCAGTGCATCCTTTCCTTTCACCCACCCATCATGGGAACTTGAAATAAAACTTTGTGATAAGTGGACTGAAATCCTTGGATGTGGAATAATTAAGCAAGATATCTTAAAGAATTGTAAGTTGTTATCTGGTTTTCAAATAACTATGTATAATTAATTAATAAATAACAATGTAATGTAGCTTTTCAGATGGTGATTTTGGAAATACAAAATTTGATTATAGTTTTACTGTTAAAAAAAAAAAAACTTTCAACCCACAAAATTAGTAAGACCTAAAATGTACCTTAATATAACTACATAAGATACATTATATATATATATATATATATATATATATATATATATATATATATATATATATATATATATATATATATATATATATATATATATATATATATATATATATATATATTAGGGATGGAGTGAAGTATCGGTATCGGTATCGGCAAGTATCGGCATATTTTCCGATACCGGTATCGGTATCGGCAAAAAATTTGTATAGGAGTAAAGTATCGGTATCGGTAGTAGTATATTTTCAGGTATCGGGTATCGGCTTCGGGGAATTTTTAGGTATCGGTATCGCTCCATCCCATATATATATATATATATATATATATATATATATATATATATATATATATATATATATATATATATATATATATATATATATATATATATATATATATATATCAAAGCAGGAGTGAGAGAGAAAGTTGGCTGGGCATTTGGGTTGGGACTTGAAAGATGGGCAATGAAGCTTTATAATATTCCTGACATACGAGTTTTTTGGTCAACTGATCCAAGATTTCACGAACAATTTGACTTTGAAGATCCTTCTACTCCTGTTACCTTCCAAGTACGTATATATATATATATATATATATATATATATATATATATATATATATATATATATATATATATATATATATATATATATATATATATATATATATATATATATATATATATATATATATATATATATATATATATATATATATATATATATATATATATATATATATATATATATATATATATATATATATATATATATATATATATATTAAAAAGTTCACATCACACGGGCATTGCCCTATTCTAGGAGAGGAACTTTTCTAAGTAGTATATACCTAGGATCCCCAAGTGGGATCGAACCGGCACCCTCAAGCACGTGAATCAATCACTCTACCGTTTGAGCCACGGTAGACGTGATATATATATATATATATATATATATATATATATATATATATATATATATATATATATATATATATATATATATATATATATATATATATATATATATATATATATATATATATTATCACCAGTTATGAATGGCTTGCTTTTAACTTTTGCAGAGTTACAGCAAACAACCTCCATGTATAAATGATATAAGCTTTTGGCTTCCTGAAGAGGGAAAGTACTGTAGTGAAGATTTTTATGACCTTGTTAGGAGTATTGGAGATGACCTCGTGGAAAAGGTAATATTTTTTTTAAAATATATAACAGTAAAACCTTATTTTTAAATGGCTATCTCACTAAATATTGACCTTTTTTATCTGTATAAAGTTTAACTTCGGTATATTTAAATACTTGATTTTTTTTTGTTTAAATAATCGTGAACTATATATATATATATATATATATATATATATATATATATATATATATATATATATATATATATATATATATATATATATATATATATATATATATATATATATATATATATATATATATATATATATATATATATACAAAAATATTGAAACTGAAAGAACGTGCAGATATAACAGACGTCTGCTATCCGAAATCGAAGAGGGTGTTACAGGCGCTTGTGTGTCATGTGTGATAAGTAACTTATAACGTCGGCGGGAAGCATCACTTGCTCTTTGATCTACATTCATGTGTCGATACAAGTGAGGTTTGTGAGTGAGATAAAGTTGTTACCGCCTAGCAGGTGCATCTGTGAACAAAATGGCTGTTATTTGGTGTATCTCGAGGTCTCTTATCCAAGGTTATGAGCAAATTGTGCTTTCAGAAAAACAACTTTCGATAAGCACCAGCGTGGACCTAAGTCAAATTGGATGACAGACATACACACGATGCTGAGGATTGTGGCCAAAAATATTGAAAAAAAAATTGCAAATGTTATTTCAGACGTGAATAACAGTCTTGTAAACCGTTAGCACGAAAAACAGTGAGGGAGCTTCATAGACTGAATATTCATAGACGTGCTGAATCACCAAACGCATTATAAACGACGTGAATGCCAGAAAAAGGAGAGAGTGTTGCAACTATGGACCGACTGGGGACGCATCCAATCGGAAAACTGGGTTTAATTGCAAATTATACTTAATGGTGGATTATATCAAACAAAATTCAAGAAAATTAAGATTTTAATTCCATTATTTCTTCGTTACATATTCGGGCTGGGCAAAATGAATGCAACATAAAAGAGGAAACAAACAATTCATTCACTTAAATCACTATTCACTATCAGAATCTTCTTGAACATTTATATCTTAAGTTTTAGAATTTGGGAGAATGAAATGTTCAGGAACAGAGGGCAGTGATGTTGAATATCTTAGTGCTCTAAGATTGTATTTTAAAAACGGTAACACTTCTACATTTCTTTGGAACAGTTTGATTCTATCTTCTTGAATTGATTTCCCTACTTTGATGGGCACAAATATACTCTTGCTTGTGTTGGAAATTCATTCTTGTTTGCCTTCCAGAAGACATAGTCATCGTTGATGTTAATTTTTTTAATTTTCATATATTTTTTTCGTTTTACCCAAATAAACCTGTTGAATCACTATTGTGAGTCAAAAATATTTTGTCTTAAATTTTTGTAGTTTTTTTCAAACTTTTATTTATAATTTTACATATTTTTTCTGAAAAAATGCGTATAATCATTAATTTAAGTGAATGTTGCTATTCTACTCCTTTCAATGATTAAATTAATTATAATTAAATTAATCAATTAAAATTATATCGTTTTCTTAACCTAAAATTTCAGTGCTTTTAATCTCTACAAATTTTAGGCAATTCCTGCTAGAGTTTCGGTCGGTCCCTAGGTGCAACACTCATAAGGATTGGGCTACCATCCAATTGAAGACAGTTCTTTTGTCAGATGAATCTCCCTCTGCGCTGTTCCCAATCTCTGACCGAATTTGTGTGTGGAACACCATCCCAATTTTAAGATCACGACTTTCTTATGCAACAAAGTTTTTATGGTTTGGGCAGCCATTCATGGTATTCTGCAGACAAAATTTTCACTCTGTTCGATAATGTAACTTCCAGGGATTATGTACTTATTTTGGATAACCAGGTTAATCTTATGGTGTAGACATGGTTTCTTGGGATTGGCGCCATTTACCAAGGTTAAAGGGCTACAATTTATACAGCTCTTTCTCCAATCGTGGTTTGATGAGCATGCAGATGAGTTTCACGTCTTCCATTGCATTTACAATCTCGAGGACTTAATATCATAAAGCCACTGTGGTCAGAATTGGAGAATAGGGTGCGGGATCACTATCCACCACTAGCATCCCTACTGGAACTTTATAGTTTTGCTTGAGGAATGGTATAATGTGCACCATTCAAGAATTAAAGCGATCGTGAATTCAAAAGGTGACCTTACATCATATCTATATTTTTGTTCAACCTCTTTTTGCATATGCTATATATATATATATATATATATATATATATATATATATATATATATATATATATATATATATATATATATATATATATATATATATATATATATATTATGATGATGAAGGCAAATTGTTTGAAGGAGTGAAATGTAAGGGATTCTGCAAGATTTGATAGTATAAGATGTGATTGAGTTTAGAAGAGAAAAAAAAAGTTAAAATATTTTAGGAAAGACAGAATATATCATCTTATTAGCAAACTTTTTTTTTTTTTTTTATAGAAGAAATTAGGGTAGGACAGGGTAGGACTTAAAAGGAATTTTTAGTAAGATTCAAGGAAGACTTATTAGGTCATTTTTCCCCAAAAATTTTTTACTGTAGATAATTTTTTAATTTATATTTACGATTTTTTAATCTATATTAGTAATGGTATAATTGACAGGTTGAATTAATTGATGACTTTCTACACCCAAAAAAGAAGACAAGATCGCATTGTTATCGGATCACTTACAGATCGTGGCAAAAAGCGTTGCTGCAAGAAGAGGCAAATGTTGTTCACCAGAAAATTGCTGAAGCTGCACAAAATTCATTCGGTGTTCAGTTACGGTAATATTTAAATGCCACTTGGGTTTTTAAATTTTAAATATAACATTTGTATTTCATAGAATATAAAAAGTAAATTTATGAAAATAAGATTTATTATAATAAATGTATATACACAACAATTAAAAGTTTAATTATTATAATAAAAATTTACATTTTTAATAGTTGTATTTACTTCCTTCCAAATGGGTCGCTCCATACTTTCATATCTGAAACAAAATAATTAATTTGAAATTAACTCAAATAATTAAGTTTCACGGATAGTCAATAAAAGCTATTGCAAAGTGTTTACTGCAGCTTTTAAGGTTCACTGAGGGGCGAACCGTGAGTGATAATATAAATAAAATTTGACTAAAATTGGATCAGTTGAAAAAATTTAAGATTCAGAATGTGATAATCGATTGTTTTACAACATTGATAGAGCAAAATTGCGGAAATTCCAACCCTATATAATACATATTGCAAAATCTTTATTTCACACTTAAGACTAGTGCTCCCTATTAGGTGGTCCGTAGTAATGTTTCAGTCCAAATGGTAAGTCTATAAACGTGCTAAATTTTGTCTCATTTTCTAACTTGGGACAGGTCCATCTTTTAATATATGGTTTTATCAGTCTTTACAGAAAAAGTATTTCTCCCTCATCCTCCTACTCTAATTCGGATACATCCTCTTGAAATAGTGGAAGAGACTTTTAGGAGGGGCAGAAAAGATTTAATTCTGCCTAATAATGGAGTGGGACAAAAGGGGCTCTAATTATCCATCCTTGCCTCTTCAACGCAAATTGTTATTTTTTTGTTTTTGTTTTTTTTTATGTTTCAGATGCTAATCCATAAAAACACGATCATAAATATCCTCTTGCTTCAATGTCTGGTAAACTGGCAACTAAAGTTCAATATATTACATCCGAAACCTGGCTCTACATAAGAAGATGACAAGTCATCTTCAAATGTTCCCCGTAAACTATACTTAGTCTCATCTAATACAAATGCAAAAGATATGATAATTAGCACGCTACCTTGACAGAAGGTTTTCGAAAGTGGGTAACATACATGAACTTGAAAAGTATTATCAGAACAATTAAATAGTGGAAGGTAAAAGAAATCAAATTTCAAGTGATTTTCAAAACACATTTGAAGATGTAGATTTTTTTCGTGATTGTATAAAAACTAAAGTAGTTCCTCAAGAATTAGACAAATATCATGATAAAAAAAAATTTGACCAATGCTGATGTTGAAGGGTAAAAACAAAAAGGTTGGAAGCTTTCTATAAAACTGATTAGAACATCCTTCCCTTTATTAAGTACGCAAGTCATAAAATTAAGGCATAAGATTTTTGCCTGTATAGGGATGGGTCACATAGTGATAGATGGTCGGTACACCAGTGTTACGGTAACAAAATTGTACTCAACTATTAGATAAATTATTGTATGAAATTCCCTTGAAAAAATTCTTCCCTCCTCCAATGTTGTAAAATGACAAAATTTTCATACTATCCTTTTATCATTATAGGTTGGGGACTGGGAAGTTGTAAAGAGATAAAATTAACTGGAGAAATATCAGTATAAGTTTTAGATAAAAGGCATAAAAAAAATGGAAACTTACTTCCAGGTTGAACTTCCTCTTGTTTAATACTTTTCCTTCCTTCACGTTGAATTTTTTCTAACATAAGAAAAATAATTATCAATATTAAACATTTTTATATAAAGATTAATTAAAAGTAAATATTTTTGGTGGGGGAAAATGTGTCAACTATTTTCAATTACTTGAAAAGATTGTACACAAGATTATAAAATATTCAGATTCTCATAAAAATAATTTAGTGATAAATATTTCTGACTATAAAACTTTTTCACTTTAAAAAAATTCATCTTATTTCATTCCAAATGAAATTTGTAAAAGGACCATATAATATATATATATATATATATATATATATATATATATATATATATATATATATATATATATATATATATATATATATATATATATATATATATATATATATATATATATATATATATATATATATATATATATATATATATATATATATATATATATATATATATATATATATATATATATATATATATATATATATATATATATATATATATATATATATATATATATATATATATATATATATATATATAGAGAGAAAAAGACCAGGTAGATTTTCAGCATGGGCCAAACTAAGCAAATAAACAAACAATTCATATTAACATGTTTCTTATGACTAAATGGTTTCCTAGATAATTTTGAGAGGAATGTACATTAGTAATAGTAATAATACAGTGATATGACAGTTTGATCTTTACGATTTTCATTACCGTTCTTTCACAACAAGTTGTTAAGTGTGCAAAGTTTAAGTGATACATGGCAATTATTTAGGGTACTATGTCACTGTCGTGGCATAAAGGTAGTGATTGAATCACATACTTGAAGGCATTGGTTTGATCCCTAATGCTATATTATTTATATTAAGGTAAGAAAGTAATAAACACAATGCTTCCAATGGTAAGAACATTATTTAAATTTAAATTAATCTAGTAAAAATATATTTACATTACACATGCTTTGGGATCCATTTGTTCAAATTTCTTACTAGAAAAAATCACCTGTTGCATGTCCTTGAATTCAATTATATTCACTAATTTTAAACCTATAAAGTTAACTAAATTGTATACGCTTAATGGATTACTATTCTGTACTAATTAAAACAACAAAACATTAATAAACTTACTATAATATTCAGTATTCATCATTGGGTATATAATGACTGGATAAGTTACAGCACCCATAAATCCAATTATAGCCCCTATGAATGCGGCATATTTTAAACCAGTTAGCCTCGTCATATTAAAAAAAAAAAATCATTTTTCAATGAAACATCATGTCTAAAAAAACAAAAAAAAAAAAAATATATAATATATATATATATATATATATATATATATATATATATATATATATATATATATATATATATATATATATATATATATATATATATATATATATATATATATATATATATATATTTATTTTTTTTTTTTATTTATTTTTTTTTTCCACCTCTGGTGGGCAAAGGACATAGGCCTACTAAAATTTCCAACAGTTAGGGAAAATGTTAGACATCTGGTCATTAAAGCCATATGCCATGATACACAGTGTTTGAAGGTGGGTAAGTCATAGGAAGTTGGGAAATTAGACAAAGGGAATGTGTTCCAGACTTTACCAGTGGAATACATGTAAGATTTAGCATAGCAGTTAAGTCTGGAGTCAGAGAAAGGATGAGAATGTGTAAAGACATGTTGCACAAGCTCTTTTCAATGGAGGAGGTATGCAAATGGGAGAGTTCAGAAGAGCAATATCCATTGAAATAGCGATAGTATAGAGAGAGAGTGACGCTGTAGGGGTTAGGTGATAGGTTGTTTTATTTTACTAGGTGTGTTTTATTTTACTTATTTTTCTTAATAAAAATATTTATTTGTTAATTTCAGAAAAGATTCTTTTGTTAACTTATACTCTTATACCTGTGGTATTATTGATGAAGTTTTTTTTTTATAACCTGGAATTATATTGAAGGTTGTTGATTATTTATACCCATATTGGATTTAGAAACTGAAGATTAATCTTATCCTCAAAAACTTACCTGTGATATCTAGAAATACGGAATATAAGCCTTGTTACATCATCAAGGTATGGGCATATTAATTGTATAAAGTATTGTTGTATTGAATGCATAAAAGAAGAAAAGCAATAATGGGAATGTTTTATTTTAGGCTTTTAACATTGGGATTTCATCAAGTTACCCAAAATCGTAAACAGGGAAAGTGAAGTGATTGGCCCATAGATCATCTTGCAAATTTTACCAATAAATAGTATTAATACAGTTATTGGTCTGGTTAAAGAAATTAACAATAATAGGTTGGTAATGAATAATTCATTAATGAAATTGTAAATAGTAATTCTCGGTAGGACTGTGGAATAATCCATAATAATCCAAAAATTATTTATCTTATTATTTGTAAGTTCATTGTTTTTTTTAAGGTTTTGAGTAATTTCTATAATTATTAAATAATAATAATCTATAAGAATGTTAATATTCATAAGCTTCATAAATGTTTTGATTTCGGAATTTTGTTTTATTGCTCGTAACATGAGTGGTCCCTGAAATTGAATCTTACCGTTAGAAACTATTGGATGTGTTGATCTCAATAATTATATATAAAAAGAAAAGAAATACAACCAATAAGACTTTTCAATAGTACTTGAGCTTATATTTACCTTCTATCTGGATCTCCTCCCTACAACTGTTTTCCAACTTGATAGTATATTTCTTTCTAATTCTTCTTCCTACATCGTCGATCTTTTCTATCAGATACCTGTTTACTCCTCATACTTTTCTCACCCTCCTTTACATAGAAGAGTTTTATTGGCGCCCGAACAGGGACCACTCGTGTTGCGAAGCGTTGAATCAGTTTTTGAGAGAGCAGTTTTGAATTAATTAATTGTAATCACTCCAATGGGAAAGTTATTTTAGGTAGGATAGGATGTTTAATTCTTTGTTTTAGTCTTGTTGCAGATCCTGAAGTGGTTGGGGGTTGAATTGAAAGAAACCAGTGGAATCTTTCTCAACCGAAGTCAGATAAGTTGTTTAAATAGATTGTTGTAATGTAAAATGGACCCTAAAAATCAATTATCCTTAAGTGCATATTTAGCTTCGGTAGAATCTCCCAATAAAATATCCCCTATCACTTGCCAAACGACAGTACCCGTAATACCTACCGGAGCAGTTTGTAGTATTATCAGTAACTTAGAAAGACGAATGTCCGAATTGGCTTCGAAAATGGATGATGGCCCTAAAAGGGAGGATTCTTTATTAGATTTGGATGAACCTGAATCTCCTCCAATTACTGATGCCCCTGTTTTTTCTTCTTCCTTTACATTGCCTTTTGAACATAAAGAAACTCCACCTCTTTTTGCTCATACTACTCTTGTTAACACCATACAGGGTTCTATTCCTTCGGTGATGGGTCTTGCTCCTTCGGTCTCTGGAATGGTCACTGGGGTACGGTTGACTGGTATTGGGGAACTTAACCGGGGTATTGGGGTAATTAGTAATCCCTCGGTAAGTAGTACTAATTTCAGTGTAAGTAGTAGTAGTCCTGTAATGGGTAATGTAAATGTACCTGTAGGCAATAATACCGATAATATTGAACTATCATTAATGAAACAACAGCTGTCTCTGTTAACAGAGGCAGTTGGAATGTTGGCAGACTTGGTCAAAAATTCCCAAAAACCTAAAGTTGTAGCTCCTTCTAAATTTCAGTATGAACTTGAGCACGATTTACCTAGATTTTTTGTGCAATTTGAACAATTTTGTAGTATTAATTACCCTGGTGCGCATGATCAATGGTGTAGGTTGTTAGAAAAATATTTGGAGGGAAGTTTTTTGAAGTTATATACTGTTGTCATTAAAACTGTAGAAAACTACTGGGAAGTAAAAACTACTTTATTAAAATGGTTTACAAATGAGGAACGGAGAAAAAACGAAAATAGGTTGCATGATTTTATGTCTGCTCATAGATTATCGGGTGAAAGCATTAATATGTTTGCATTAAGGTTAGAACACTTAGCAGGAAAGGCTTATCCCGGAGTAAATATGAGGGATCATGACGCTCTTAGAACTGCTTTCCTTTTAAATTTGCCTAAGAACGTGGAACATAAATTGAAAGAATATATCATTCAAAATGAGGTTACAAGTGGAACTCGTGTCCCTTGGGAAAGATTAGTTACACTCGCAGATTGTTATGACTATGATCGCAGAAATTATAATGTAAATAATAGTAATGTAGAACGAATTCTTGGTAATAGTGAGAAATCAAGCTTGATTAATAATGGAATGGATAAAACAGAAGTAATTGAAATTGATACTGTTAATGTTAAACCCAGTTGGAGCGATATTGTTAGAAGAAATCAAAATCAACCCCTTACGAAGAACAGTTTCACCAATTATAGATCCTCCAAGGATGATGATAGCGACTTTAAAAACTCTCAAAAATGCGAGTATTGTGGGAAAGATGGACATGTTATGAGAGATTGTTATAAATTCTTGGGGATTTGTTCTTATTGTAAACAAAGGGGTCATATTAGAAGTGATTGTAGAGCTACCAAAGCAACTATGCAAAATATTAATACTAAACATAAATGTCCCTTTTGTCAGGGCCCTCATTTAGGTATGAATTGCCAAAACGATAAGCAAAATCCCAGTTCTTATCTTACATCAGATACCAAAACCCTCACTTTCACAAATTCTCAGAAAAAGCCAGAAAACGACATCACCTTCAATAAAAACGCTAAAGGAGCAATTCCTAAGCATAAGATTATAGAGAATTGTCAACTTTGTGGGGGATCGCATAATGAAGGAAGTTGTTTTGGTGACAATTTAAACTAATAAACTCCACAGCTTTGAGCCACACTGTGGAGCCACATAACCTTACACAGAATGGGATGGCTCGGACTGATACATTCGTTATTAATCAAGACAAAACCATAGAGAAAATGCACTCTTCAAAGCCCATTGAAATTGTTGATATAAATCTTTGTCAGGCAGATATTGAGCCTTTAATTATTAATTTAGCTTTAAAAGACAGTGAAAAAGGGTTTTATGATTGTATGATTGATACGGGGGCTGGGATAAGTTTGGTTAGTTCAGCGGTATTTCCTGTTCGTTCCGATTTACAACTGTTACCATCCCTTGATGTAAAAGCCATAAGTGGGTTTGGGAATGGTGCACGAATAAAGATTGAATCATATATTGAATGCCCATTGATTTTTAATAATGGTTTTAGAACCAAACCAGTGCAATTATATGTGGTCCCATTACAATTTATGGATCATCATATTGTTTTGGGAGCTACATCATTGAGAGAAAATGGGTTAATACCCGATTTAACTAATAGGGAATTAATTCACCGAAATCTGGATAATTTTACAATAATTTCTAACGACATCAGTCGTGATATACCCTTTTACAATTGTGTAACCGCATATTCTATAGTTGTTCCTCCTCACCATTGTAAATTAATACCTATAGAAATTCCTAAAAATGATATTAATATTTGTAATACTATTGTAGAATTTCAGGGAAAAGAGCATAAGTGTTTGGAGTTCTTAGCAGGTATTGTAAATGGTTTGGAGGAGAGACCCAGAATAGCTTTATTTAATTTTTCTGATAGAGAGCAGTTTTTACGGAAACAGACTGTTATTGGCAAAATTACTTCAATAACTCCAGAGCGAATAGCTTCAATTACAGTTCCTAGTGTAGATATTAATAGTATTAACCCCGAATTTGAATGGACAGTTGAAAAAATCACCTCTGAATTTCAGTTTACAGACATTCCCTTGAATGATCAACAAAAAGAGAGTTTAATCCAGGTTTTATTATCCCATAGTGTCGTACTTAGTAAAGGAGATAATGATGTTGGACTCGCTAATAACATTACACATTCAATAGAATTGGAAACTAATAGACCGGTACGAGTTCCTGTTCGAAGGTTTCAGGGTCCATTGTTGCGAGAGATTGAGAAAGAATGTGAGGCCTTGTTAGAAGCACAACATCATCCGACCCAGCAAATCCCCCTTTTCAGCCCCTGTAGTTCCGGTCAGGAAACCCGACGGTTCACTTCGCCTTTGTATTGACTATCGTAAACTCAATGACGTCACCAAAACTGACTCATTTCCCCTTCCGAATTTAATAGACATGATTTATAACATGTATGGACAGAACATATTTCACGACAATAGACTTGGTTAAAGGTTACTACCAAATAGCCATGGACCCAGACAGTATCGAACAAACTGCTTTTTCCACACCCTTAGCTCAATATGAATATCTCAAAATGCCCTTTGGGGTGAAAAACGGACCTGCGACTTTTCAAAGGGGGATGATGTTGGCTTTGGCAGGGTTACCTTGGTCCAAGGTAATGGTTTACCTGGACGATATTATTATATTGGGACAGACTTTTGAGGATCATATCCAGACACTGGACCAAGTACTAAAAGCTTTGGAAGTTAATGGATATAAACTTAAGCCCTCAAAAACAAAATTATGTCGGACATGAGGTGGATTTCCTTGGGCATAAAATCTCAGACCAGGGAATAATGCCTCTAGAGAAGAATCTTAGTGGTGTTTTAAATTTTCCTATACCTACCTCTATTAAACAGTTACGGCAATTCCTAGGCATGGTTAATTTCTATAGACGACATATCCCAAACTGTTCATTAATAGCCAAACCGTTATCATCCCAAACAGGTTGTAAAACAATTAATTGGACACCTGAGTGTCAAGTTGCGTTTGACCAACTGAAAGCTGAATTAATTAGTCCACAACTTTTAGGTTTTCCTAATTACAGTCCAGAGGCTTCACCTCTGGAACTACATGTTGACGCATCAAATCTAGGTGCAGGTGCGTGCCTCTCGCAAAAGCAAAATAATATCCCCAGGCCAATAGCATATATTTCCACCACATTTAATGGGGCACAAAGAAGGTATAGTACAATTGATAAGGAGTTGGCGGCATTGAGGTGGGCGGTAAAATCTTTAAAGGCTTTCTTACGTGGAAGTTAAATTTATAATATACACTGATCATATGCCCCTTGTATACTTGCAAAATATGAGTCTGGTAGATGGTAGATTGGCCCGTACCATGGAAGAATTAAATGAATTTGAATTTGAAATTAGACATATTACTGGTAAAAACAATATTATCGCTGATGCGCTTTCCCGATCACCAAGTTTGAATGTTTTGGAAAACTGTTCACCAGAAAATATTAATAACAATAACAATTACATCCCTAAGGGATTTGAATTAATTGAAATACCAGGTGGAGGTGACGCACTATTTAAATGTTTCTCATTTTTTTTATATGGATTCATTACAAATTACCACGAAATACGAACTTTGGTGGTAGATGACTTATTAAAAAATTTATGTAAGTATAAGTTGCATGATAAGAATATCCGAAAAAAATTGCGATTGATGAGATTGGCAGGACAGGTACCTATCCCTGAAATAATAGAATCTTTTAGTCAACTGTACAAAGTAAAGGTAGCAGTATATTTCAATGACAATAATCCCCTTGTTTATGGAAATCAGTTTTCGGGAAAGGTTTGCTCATTGCTGTGTTTGGGTGGGATTCATTATAATTATTTGTCACCTGTTGTTAATGACCAGGGCCCGGGCACTAGCGTGAATAATGTAGTCAAAATTAATATAATTCATACGTATGATAATCAGGATAAAGTGATAGATTCAGAAATAAATGAAATAGACATTCTTGAAGATCAAAAGAATTGTAAAATCATAGTTTCTTTAATTCATGCTATAAATAACAACGTCCCCGTAAATAGTTGGCCTAAGAAAATTTCTATATTTAAAAGGCATAAAAATAATTTAGTTGTTAATAATAATATATTATATTATCAAACCATGAATAATAGGGTGTTGTTCGTCATTTCAATGGATTTTTTAATTACTATCACATTAAACTTACACACCAGTTGTGCTCATGTGGGCAGAAATAAATTATTAGCTTTAATCTATAAACAATTTTGGCATCCCAGAGTTAATCAGTTAGTTTCTGATATTGTTAAATGTTGCCCTATATGCCAAAAGTTAAAAACTTATTCCTCCAATATTACCCCGCCTATGATAAAAATTGTTGCCAAACATCCTTTTGATCTTCTTGCAATGGATTTGATTCAGTTTCCTGTTACTGCTACCGGAAATAAATATTGCATAGTATTAATAGACCATTTTTCGAAATGGGTGTTTGTCATGCCAATTAAAAATAAACAAAGTTGTACAGTTGCTACAGCATTTAAAAATCATATGTTACCTTTCTTACTTCGGGTACCGATTCGGTTACTCACCGACAATGGTGCTGAATTCATATCCTCCGAATTTACCTCAGTTTTGAATGAATTTAATATAACTCATGTTAAAACCTCACCCTTACATCCAGCTAGTAATGGAATATGTGAACGATTTAATCGTAGTCTAATACAAATGTTAAAAATATTAGTGAAAGAAAGACCCCTTGACTGGGACCACCATATTGCCTCTGCCGTATTAATATATAACAACACCCGACACAGTTCCCTAAACATGTCACCATCTGATTTTTTATTACACCAGGCACATACCTCCCATACTACAACTTTTCCACAATATTGGTGTGAAGGAAGTCTAAATTTCAGACCGTTTAAAATGGGTCAGAAGGTTGCTCGCAGGGTTTTCCATAAAGGTCATCAAACATTAAATAAATTCAAGGCCAGATGGGAGGGACCCTATAAGATCACTCATATTAACAAAAATGATCTTACCTATGTAATAACCCGTTTAAATGCCCCGGGTAATCACGAGGAAAGGATTCATTTTAGTCATCTCAGAAAGTGGGTTGATGTTCCCGCTTATTTATTCCGGAATGCTATATTTCGGAATTATTTTTTTAGTGATGAAGTAGTATTGGATCGGGAGGTTGCTGAAGTGGAGTCAGTGGAAGACGTTAATGCTGTTGGAAACGATATTAGGGATAACACAAACCCATATCAAATAAAGGACCATATTAATGTTAGTTCAGGGGATGGGGGGGATTCGGAAGAACAGGATTTTTTTGGGTTTGAGAGATCTCCATTAAATATTAATGTATATAGTAAATTACCTAATCTTCTAGAGAAACTTAAAGACCTTAAAGAAACTGTAGGGCTTGTTGAAAATAGGGGTAGTGGAATTGAGGAAGAAACGGATAATGCATGATAAGATGAACAAAAGTAGTAAAACTGTGGTATTCTCTGGGATAGAAACATTTTCTTTTTCAGGATTTTCTTCTAATGAATTACTTAGTAATACCTTAGATCTTAACCGAAATAGGTTTAGTACTCCTATTAGTAATATTATAACTCGTTCAAGTAATTCATCGAGTTCTGATTCTATAATTGTCACTACCGCTCCCTCGGACCGTTATCACAAGAACTTATTGGAAAGTTATAATGACTTTTCTTTTTTAGACGATTATTATAACCCACTGCCTGTAGATAATGCTATAGTTCAATGGCATCCTGTAGACATACCTGGGGGTTCCTTTTTGGTTCACACTTTTCAGGACATTTTACCGGAAATGAATCAGCATAATAATTCTCAAAGTTCTCCTCTCTTTCAATCTAATGACTCTTGTTTTTCTGGTACTGAAGTGTTGGAGGAGATTCCACAATTTTCCGATTTACTCAGTGTAGATAATCAAATAATTACTTATGACAGCAATGAATCTAGTCAGTCGAATGGCTCGGTTGAGGGAGAGTTCATTGAGGATGAATTGGAAAAGACTTGTATGAGTTGGGAAAATACCAATAACATAATAAAAAATAAGAATGCAAGTAATGTAGACAATCGACGTCCGCATACTCGATCACGGGGGCCTGTTAAGGATTTGCCACATGTATTAACCAAGGCAATATAGATTACCATTAGCTAGGTATATAAAATAATTGGTTCATTAATGAAAGTCAATTAATTGAAAAAATTGTAGATTTCAGACACCATGGCTTTGCTCGTTATTGGCGACAGTGAAGTTGATATGTTTGAGAGACATCATGATTTATTACGAGAAGAATGGAACGTGGATGTTCGAGCAAGTTGTAGATCTGGTAGAACATTATTGACATGTGAAGAAGTTTTACACCAATGGATGACGGAAGATAC
>SEYY01024084.1:7500-45000 GCA_009176605.1 Armadillidium nasatum | reverse complement strand
TATATATATATATATATATATATATATATATATATATATATATATATATATATATATATATATATAATAGTTATAACTCTTAAGTTTTTATAGTGGAAGGTTGTGTTTGGTGTGTGCTCCGATGTTATGTTTGTGTTTTTTTTCATCTTAATTGTTTTAATTTGTGCTTGAGTGCCTTTTAATATTTCAGTGTTTTTAAATAATTATAATTAATTGTGTATCTACAGTGCAAATTTGTTTTATCAATTCTGTTTTTTTAAATATTTACTAACTACAGTGGTGAAATTTACTACGATAACAACTAGTACTGGATCGAATTTAAGATAAGTTTTAGTGAATATTTTACGTTTTAAATAGAAATAGTTTTATAGTTATTTAGTTCTATAGTTAATTTTAACGCTTTAAAATTTGTTTTTAACATAAGTATTGTTACAGTTTTACTTTGTCTTGTTTGTACGTTTGTTTGTCTATTTGCTTGTGTAGCTGCTTGCTTGTCTGTCTGTTTCTTGTTTGGCTGTTTGTTTGTCTGTCTATTTCTCTTAATCGTAAGTGTGTGTGTCCAGAATGGCGGGTGTGAGCAGGCGAGGGTTCTCTTTACACTTCGCCAATGTTCATGACTTTTGCTCAAACTTGGCTTCTGTGGAGTAACACCTCTCAAACTCTCATCCTAAGTCCTAACCTTTTACTCTTGTCTGAGACCCTGATATCAAGGAATTTCTCCACTAGCTTTTTTAATATGTTCAACTATAATTTATTTCATAATTTCCATTCTAAGGGTGGAGCTGTTGCTACGTTAACACTAACACTCCGGTAACACGTCTTGTGAATCTTGATTCTCTTAATTTCGATGTTCTGTGGCTAAAAATCTTTCTTCCTACTATTTCAATAATCTTGTGCTTCTGCTACTGTTCTCCCAATAGAACAGATTTTTCTACTTTTTTGAATACCTAACTACTTCTCAAGAGACTGTTACATCTTCACATCCAAATATTGAGGTTCTCTATTTAGGGGATTTCAATGTACACAACACTGAATGGGTGGGTTCCTCTCATACTGATACAGGAGGGGAGGAGGCCAAATCATTCAGCATTTTCAACGATCTGGAGCAACTGATTAAAGAACCAACACACATTCCGGATCGTCCCAGCCAATTCTTAAACATTCTTGACTTTTGCTTCACTACTAATCCTTCTCTCTTTAAATACGCTGTCTTCACACCAATTTGTGAATCTGACCACAATCTAATTACTCTTAATTTTCGTGCTTTCTCTCCAACTGATCTACCCTGCTCTAAACGTGTCTTCTGGCGCTTTGATCGGGCTGACTAGGATGCTTCTGCGTTGCTTCTAAGCTAACTGGAGGGACTGCTTTGTCTCTGAAGACTCTTCGATTTTTGCCGATAAGGTGGGGGTCCGTAATCGTTGATGGGATGAGCAGGTTCATCCCTTCTTCATCTAAATCTTTCTCTCCTCAGAATCCATGGTTCGATTGCACTTGCTCTCATGCCACTCAGGCTAGAGACACCACGTATTGAGAATGAAAAAATTCTCCTTCTCCTATTCACTCTTGCTAATTTTCATTTAGCTCAGAATCGTAGCAGGGATACTCTTCGATGAGCAAAGCGGACTTTCACCAAAAGAAGGTATGCTGAGCTCCTTAATTTTCTAACTGATAAATCTTTCTGGCCTCTTGCGAAAACTATCTCTAACAACTTCTGTAAATCTTCCTTTCCTCCTCTTATTCGCTCTGATGGTTCTGTTACTAACACTCCAACTGAAAAGGCTAATCTCTTCGGCCTCCTGTTCTCCTCTAAATCAACCCTGGACGAATTCGGCAACCTCCTCCTACTTCTCCTCTCAGATGTTCTATGCCTTTACCTGTGATTTCATTTGACCAGGTGCTTGAACTTCTCAGATCTATGAACGTAAGGAAGACAAGCGGCTCTGATGGCATTCCTGAGTTTCTCAGCTGGCTCCATCCCTCGTTCAACTTTTCTCTCTATGCCTCAATACTATTACTTTCCCTCAGTGTAGGAAACGCGCATTGGTCCAGCCTGTTCAGAAGAAGGGTAGCCGCTTTGATACTTCTAACTACCTCCCTATAGCTCTCACTTGTATTCTATCTAAAATCTTTAAAACCCTTCTCAACTCTCATTTCTTCGATCATCTGGAATCTCATTCCCTTCTTTCTGATCGCCAGTATGGCTTTCGACGTTCGAGGTCTACTGGCGATATACTTTCCTATCTCACTGATTTATGGTCTTCTGCACTTAGGGAATATGGGGAGACTTGTGAGGTGGCGCTTGACATATCTAAGGCATTTGACCGGGTATGACATTCGTCACTGCTTTCCAAGCTCTCCTCCTTTGGGCTTCCTCCTTCTCTTTGCTTACTTATGTCTAGCTTTCTTTCTAATCGTCCCATTTCGGCTGTTACTGACGGGCGACTTCTTTCTTTTCTGTCAATAGTGGTGTTCCTCAGGGTTCTGTCTTGTCTCCTATTCTATTTCTACTTTTCATTAATGATCTTCTCAGCTGCTCATCTAACCCTGTCCATTTATATGCCGATGACTCAACCCTACATTCTTCTACTCATTTCAAATCTGCTCCTTCCTTTGCATCTAGAGTTGCCTCTCGTCTTCATCTTTCCGATTCCATTTTTGCAGATCTGGATAGAATTTCCCAGCGGGGTCGTCTCAACCTTGTGAAATTCAATTCTTTAAAAACTCAACTTCTTGAAATCTCCCTCTCAAAGACACCTCCTAACTTTTCTATCTCTTTCGACGGTTCTCCCATCTCTCCTGTTGACAATATAAACATCCTTGGCCTTCAAGTAAACAAAAAATATGTCTTGGAAACCTCATATCACAATGGTTGCTAGGGCGGCTTCAAAGAAGCTGGGAGTTCTGTTTAGACTGAGAGAATTTCTTTTCTTCTTCGCAGTTGCTCCAATTATACAAGGGCTCTCATCCGCCCTTGTATGGAGTGCTGCTCTCATATCTGGGATAAGGTTGAGTCAAAAGCTAAAAGACTTTTAAACTGTTCCACACTTACTAATTGACATGACTCTTTATCTTTGTGACGTGACGTTGGCCCCTTGTCTCTTTTCCATAGGTACTACAGTGGCAAATACTCGAGGGAATTGACCACTCGTATACCTCTACCTTTACAACGTCCTCGTGGCACAAGGGGTGCATTGTCTGCACATGAATTTTGTGTGGACATAGGCAACTTCAGGCTCGTCCGCTGTGGCGCCTCCTTTTTTCCAGCCACCTCTGTTTTGTGGAATTCTCTCCCATCTTCTGCATTTCCTGCTGAATTTAATCTCTATTACTTTAAAGCTCACGTCTGTGCTCACTTAAGAAATTTGCGTTAGGCGGGACTTGTAGGATTTTTTTATATTCTTTTATTATTAAGACACCCTCTCCTTGAATAGGGCTCTGCCCGTGAGCGGTGGTGATGATATATATATATATATATATATATATATATATATATATATATATATATATATATATATATATATATATATATATATATATATATATATATATATATATATATATATATATATATATATATATATATATATAAATAGAATACCTTACTTTATTAACTTTCTTTGAAACTTCATTTTTTTCCTTTATTTTTTATGCTTAACTATTTTATTATATTTATTTTAAATATTTATTTTAATACAAACATTAATCGTAGTATAAATATATTTACATTATTGATTATATTACTTATACTTGTGTAGTAAGCAAGATTAGTTTATGAAAATATTATTATTATTATTATTATTATTATTATTATTATTATTATTATTATTATTATTATTATTATTATTATTATTATTATTATTATTATTATTATTATTATTATTATTATTATTATTATTATTGTCTAATCCATATGATCTGCAGTATGGAATTTATATATATATATATATATATATATATATATATATATATATATATATATATATATATATATATATATATATATATATATATATATATATATATATATATATATATATATATATATATATATATATATATATATATATATATATATATATATATATATATATATATATATATATATATATATATATATATATATATATATATATATATATATATATATATATATATGTTGGACAAAAATATAGAAACACATGGTAAATGTATGATTTTTTTCTTAATATATGGTGTGAGACCACTTTTCTCATTAAATGCCACCTAAATTTTTCTAGAAATACACAAATATAAATACTGAATGGTGCATAATGGAATGCTATACCAATCCTCATGCAAAACTGGAAGAAATTTCAGAAGGGATGCTTGTAGTGAATAGGTATCTCGAACCCTATTCTGCAATATTGACCACAGGTGCTCTTTGATATTACAGTCTGGCGATTGAAGGCCAGGGAAGACATGAAACCTCATCTGCATTTTCGTTAAATCATGACTGGACAACAAGAACTGTATGAATTGGAACCTTCATTATCTTTGTAAATGGCGCCACTTCCAAGAGACAATCTCTGCACCATTGGATGAATCTGGGTACCCAAAATGCCTACATAATCCCCTGGCAATTACATTAACATGCATGGTGATAATCGGGCTTGCAGAAAACCACGAGTCCACAATATATCCGCCCAAATCATGATGGAACCTCCTCCATGCTACTCTTGTGGTATTAGACAATCAAGATCATATTCCTGGGATAATGTTCTCGGCCGGAGATTGGGAACAGTGTGAAAAAAAGATTAATCTAACAAAAGGACCGTCTCATTGGTCGGCAGTCCAATCCTTATTTGTACTTCACCATTCTCTCCACTTTCTGACATCCTTGTCATTTACAAAAGGTTTGGCAACTGTAACACGCTCATGAATATTCAGCCAACTTAGTTCCCTTCTCACTATTTTTGTTCTGACAGGGTTTGCATGACTGGTATTCAGCTTAGAAGTAACTTTTACAGTTGTTATTTACTTCTTTTTCGTCGCAAGCTTCCGCAATGCTCATCTGTCATTGTCACCAAATTTAAATTTACGTTCAGGCTGGTGTTTTGGTATTTATAGAATTATAGTTTTCTACACTATACTCAGCAGAATTAAACTATGGCAATGTCGACGAGGTCGAGAGAAAACTATGAGACACTTTTTACTTCACCTTCCTTTTCGTGAGAATTCTTCAGCTAAACTCGAATTTTCAATTCAATTGATTTACTTTTATTATTTAATATAATTGACCAACTATTCTCACCTTTCATCCAGTAATTGTGCCTTCATTCCTAAGTTATTAAACTATTCGCTTTAGTACTCCATATTCTGACCCTCGCTGCATAGCTATCGTATACTTTTCAGCTGTTAGCCAATATAGCTGTTAACCACTAGCCTCACCTGCACCTTTTTCAACTGGGTTTCTTTCTTTTATGTTTTTATTTTGCACCTGTTATGAAAAGAAAGAAGCATACTAGTAAAGTTTACGTTGTTGATGGTATGTATATCCCAGCCTTCAAGATTACAATTCCGACCAAGAATTCAATCAGCACTCTAATGCACAATTTTACAGCAGAATGATTTTTTTGGAGGGGAATCACAAAATTGGCTCATGACCTTTGATATAGCATCTAGGGAACAATAAATTTTCCCTCTTTGAAACTCTGTAAACTTGGACACACCTCACTGTACCAGCACAGAATGTTGACCACAGAGCAACAGACACTTCCTACCGACGTTTTAAGTTACCTATCACACGTGACACACTGTTAGTTAACTCTACTAACTATACTTTCTTTCTACTGTTTTCATATTTTTGTTCAACCCATTATATATATATATATATATATATATATATATATATATATATATATATATATATATATATATATATATATATATATATATATATATATATATATATATATATATATATATATATATATATATATATATATCTTGTAAGAAAATTTTACTATAAAATTATTACATGAGTCTCTTAGTTTTAATAACTTGTAGATAAAAAAAAAGAATGTAAGCCTCAATAAATATGAATTTATTTAGAACAAATTCTTAAAATGTTAAATAATATATAAATTCAATAAATTAAAAGTTTGTTACCATAAAGATTTAAATATTTTTTTAAAAATTTATATTTACCTTGTTCCGATTCCCAACAAAGGCACAAACCCCCTTAATTTTACGAAGGTATCTTCTAATCTCTCAAATTGAATATCGAAAACCTTAACTAATCTTGATAAATTTAATAATTAATTTTTGAAAGGGACTTCATGAATTAAAAGAGTCACATTCAAAGTCATTTTATTATACACCGACTTTGACAGATATTTATTTTTAATGAGTTAATTTGAAATCACTTGATAAAATGAAAAACTTTTCTAAAATAAAAACAGCTACTCACATTATAGAACTACGCGGTGAACTGTGTGTGACAAATTAATGACTCATTAAAGGTAACAAAAAAAAAAAAAAAAAAAGTAGAAAGTCAGTAAATCAATTAGTGAATCATATATTATCATGGAGCTAGCCAGAATAACAATTTGTATTTTGTTGATTTTCAAATAAATTATTCTAAATGCATTTAGAACACATCCATTTCACTTTTCTGCCCATTTATTCAATATGTGATATATTTAAAAACATTTTTATGCATCTTTTAATTACGAGAGTCTTTTTCCTGGCTCTGTCAGATGTCAAAGTGTCTCTCTCCATGCCCAAGCTCCTTCCTCTGATGAATGCCTGCTACATCATAAGAGAAGCTTGTTTCTCATCTAATGATTTAAAAGCCGTTCTTATAATATTATTATTTCAACTATAGGATTTATTTTACTTAACAAAATCTTGATTAATTATCTAGTAACCTAGAAGAATCAAGGATTGCAATAAAAAGATACAATCTACATAATAAGCCATTAATAAAAATAAGTAATGAGCATAAAAAGAGAATTCCTGTTGGCCACGAGGTTCGGGGCTAGAGGCTCGAGGCTGTAGGAGGCCAACTTTATTTCATATATATATATATATATATATATATATATATATATATATATATATATATATATATATATATATATATATATATATATATATATATATATATATATATATATATATATATATATATATATATATATATATGAACCGACCGTGGCCCCGCTCCCGGCCCCGGCCCCGGCCAACCCCGGCTAAAAATCAAGGAAAACCGGGGTTTGCCGGCCGGGGTTAAAATGGCAAATTATACTTAAAGGGACAGTCCAGTTTCAAAACTTTTTTTTATTTTTAGGCGATTCTGCTGAAATTTATAGTGTATATAGATTTTTTACCGGTATGAAAAGTCCATTTCTAGCGTTTTTCCGAGTCTATTACGGTTAAAAAATATTTTAAATTTTAATTTTAATTTTTTTTGGAAATTTGACCCTTTTTCAAAAGAATAGTGGGGCCAAACCACTTTTTAAAATGAGCTGAAAGTTGGAATATTTATTCAAAATTCTATGGGCTACAAAGGCTTCTAATAGACTTTTGTTCCCAGAGTTATAGGAAAAATGTTATAAGCCAAAAACTGACCAACTATCGAAAAAAAATATTTTTGAAAAAAAATTCCACCTTTTCAAACAAGAATTTTTTTAAAAAAAAAAAATACAACTATAACATTTCTTATTTTTGTGGATGTATAAAGGAGGGGTGGGGGTAAAAATTCCTCTATATACTTTATTCGATGCGATTCGTTGCTTTCGAGATATACTTCAAAAAGGTCCATTATTTGACCAAATTTCAAAAATTCCCAAAGTTTGAGAGCCTATATCTCGATTCAAACAAATAGCATTTAATAATGCACTAAATAAATGTTGTTGCCCTGTCCCTCCTGTAAACAATATCCACAAATAAAAAAATTAGTAGATAGTGTATTTTTTAAATAATTTTCTCCTCCAGAAGGGTACGATTTTTGCAATTTTTTTTCAAGTGCTTATAACTTTTTTCTAGACGTGATATCAAAAATATATTCCCACCAATGCAAGAAATTGGGGCTAAGATTATTAAGTTAAATTTTCAGCCCATGTGGACCAGTGTTTTGACCCAGTTATTCATTTTCTTTCAACTTTGGGTCCAAATAAGTTTCAAACCGTTATAGACTCAAAAAAAAAAAATGCTCGAAATCAACTCAGAACTTCGTGAAAAAATGCATAAACCTTGAAAATTTCAGCTCAATCAGTAAAATAATAAAAAAATTTTTTTTCAAACAAAATATAAGAAAATTAAGATTTTTTTCCTTTTCTGTTTCTTTTTGACCGCTTCCTTTTCTGCTAGTGAATGTTCATCTTTGAGTTTTGATTTTAGATACTCCATAAAGATTTGGTTGAAATTTTTTTACTTGTAGCACCCGGAGGTTCTCTTCTAATTTTCTGACTGCAGATGTTACATTTAGCTATTTTGAGCCTATCCTGAAACATTGTAAAGTACTCCAATACTGCAGAAGCTGATCTTTTAGCCATATTGACTGAAAGTATAAACAAAATAATAATTTTGAAAAAATGTAGCCAAATGAAACTAGTTTGATACATAGTAATAAAATAACAATATGTATAAATACAGATTAAATTGATAATTTTATATTTTACATTCTTTCAAACTTTACCTTAGGGTTTTATACCTAGGTAAACTTGTTGAATCCCTATTATGAATTAGAAATTTTTTATTTTTTGTACTTCTTTTAAACTTTTACTATACAAAACTGTAATTTTTTGAATTTTTTTTTAGAGAAAATGCATATAATCATTAATTTAAGTGAATGTTGGCTATTCTACTACTTCTTTACAATTAAATAAACCTTAATTAAATTTATATCTAATTTTCTTATCCAAAAATTTCAGTGCTTTTGACCTCTTTGCAAATTTTAGGAAACCCCGGCCAGAACCCCGGCCCCGGCCAAATTCCAGCCCCGATCGGTCCCTATATATATATATATATATATATATATATATATATATATATATATATATATATATATATATTATATATATATATATATATATATATATATAATATATATAATATATATATATATTCAAAACCTCTACATTAAAACAATAAGAAGTAAAGCATTTTAAAAGAGTTAATAAAGAAGAATTAAAAAAATGATAGCAAAGGTAGAGATTAAATTAAAAATTGTGTGACGTTTCGGAATTAAACTTATTGTTCTCTCATCAGAGACGCTAATGAGAAAAAATAGGTAAGTGGAGACAATTTAACACTTTCGAAAGAAATACGAAAAAGGCGAGTTTTCAAATTATAGTACAAACAAACTAGCTAGGGGTGGCTGGTATATGATGAAGATATTTTTTGAATATAGATTTTAATAAGTTACCAACTAAATTATACTGAACTCCCCGTCCCACTTCTCAATTTCATTAAATTAATCGAGATCTATATGAGGCAAAACGTTTTCCCCTTCAATAATAAATATTACAAACAAATTTTTGGTACAGGAATGGGAAACAGCCTTAGCCCTGCAATTGCAAACTTGTATATGGATTATATGAGACAAGACTTATATAACCACCCTCCCTTTATATAAAGATATCCATTCTTGGTTTCGTTACGTTGATGACATTTTGGCCATAATTCCAACCGATTTTCCCGTACAGCAATTTTTAACGCAAATGAATAATTTAATCGGTTCTATCAAATTTACGTTTGAAACTCAAAACAATAATAACATTCCGTTCTTGGATCTCCTTATATGTCAAAATGGTATTAATCTTTCCTTCAAAATTTATAGGAAACCCACTTCTCGTAATCAACTACTGAACGCTTTTTCCGATCACTCTAATTGTATAAAATAAAACATCATTTTCAATACCTTTTTCCGGTCTCTAAGATTTACCGATCCCATTATTTTTTAAGAGAAGAAATTACTTTTATATATCTCCAGTTTCTCCCCCTAGGATATACACAATGTTTCATCTCTAAGCAACATCTTAGGGTATTATCATATTTTTATAATAAAAATAATTCAGAACTTCGCTCCCATCCTTCTAATACTCTTATTTTACCCTATGCAGAATCCCTTGCATCTTTACGGTTTTCTTTGAATACTTCATATAATATTCATTATGTTTTTACCTTCCCAGACAAGTTGGCTTGTTCTTTAATTTCTAATTCCACCTCTCATATAGAAAAAATCAGGAAGGGGGGGAGAGGAAGAGAGTTTACAAGGTCCCTTGCGGTACTTGTCAGGAGGCTTACTTCGGTGAAACCATAAAACCTTTGAAAACCTACATTGAACAAAATAAGGTCGACATCAGGAGATATAACCATAGCAACGCCATATCAAACAACAACATGTAATAAATTGGAGTAACACTAAATTTATTTATTTTTTCATTCAATTCAAAAAAAACTCATTGGGCTTGTAGAGTTCTTCTTTAAAAAACGTACAAAAAACTTTAATGTTTCTAAAGGTTTCTTTGAAACTAATAACATAGTTGGTAACTCTTTAAAATCTATCTTCAAAGAATATCTTCATCATACGCCAGCAACCGAAAGCTAGTTTGTTTTTACTATAATTTGAAAACCAGCCTTTTGTTACTTCTCTCGTGTTAAATTGTCTCAACTTTCCTATTTCTTCTCATTAGCGTCTCTGATGAGGGAACAATAAGTTTAGTTCCTAAATGTCAAACAGTTTCTTTTTAATCTCCACCTTTGTAATGATCTTTTTAATTCTTCTTTGTTAACTCTTTTTAATGTTTTACTTCTTATTGTTTTAATCTAGTGGATTTAAAAAATTGATATATAATTAGAACACGAGTAATATTAGTGTTCTTTAAATTTATAATATAATTATATTTTATATATTATATTATATATATATATATATATATATATATATATATATATATATATATATATATATATATATATATATATATATATATATATATTTAAAGTGAGCAAGTTAGAAGGATGGACAGAAACCAAGTTTCTTCTATCTTCTGAACATATTCTTTCATATAGCTACTCAGTTTCTTAAAACACGCAACTCAAATATTCTGTACTTAATATTTTTGTATTTCTTAATATTTTATAATATTTTTTGGAAGGATCCCTTTGTTTCTTTCACTAATCAAGCCTCTAAGTGGTTGGATGTCCTTAGGCGCCATCAGATCTTCGTTGCTTGCTTTTTAATGAAATGTTATTCGCTCTTGTGTGTTTTAT
This sequence comes from Armadillidium nasatum, assembly GCA_009176605.1. Taxonomy (NCBI): domain Eukaryota; kingdom Metazoa; phylum Arthropoda; class Malacostraca; order Isopoda; family Armadillidiidae; genus Armadillidium; species Armadillidium nasatum. The sequence goes on along the minus strand of SEYY01024084.1, from coordinate 33,759 downwards.
ACATCGTATATCTAAGTTGTTTCTTTTAAGAACTTTTCGAATTATTAACTCTATTGCTGCCATTTCCACTCCCTCGAATCTTCTTTGAGCCGTCGAACTGTTGCATCATTCTCCTTACACAATAGCCATTTCAATCAATGGACATTATTTTCCTTAACCTTCTAGTGTTATGTCTTCTGCATTGAGTAAACGCTCTTGTTAAACTCATCTTTCCTCATGGTCCCATCGATACCAAAATTTAGTCAATTATCTGTTCAGTTCTACGACTTCAGATTAACCGCAATACTCATTCTTATTTGTAATCTATAGAAACTATCTGGAACTCTCTTCTGTCTTTCATCTCTTCCTCTTCATTCAACTTACTCTTTCAAACGCTGTGTCGAATATTATAGGTAATAATTTGCTTTATAAATTAGTTTTTCTTAATTTTGATAGAAACTTACTCTTTCAAACGCTGTGTCGAATATTATCAGGTAATAAATTGCTTCATAAATTAGTTTTTCTCAATTTTGATAGAAACTATATACGTCTCCGTCCTTTTGCTGCTGGATATATCCTAGTATATGCAAGTGAATGTCTTGTCTTTTTGCTCACCCACTCACACACACTCAGTTTGATAAGTTATGGGTGTGTTTTCATATCCTAGCGTCTGTGTGCGTGTTCCCACGCTCATGTTTTGTATGGGAAATAGACGTCAGTTTAGCAGTATTAAATTTCGTTAAATAGAATAGAATTTATTCTGACAAAATAAATTATGTCCTGTAGATAATTTTGAAATGATTTTTAATTATCTTTTAGGATTATGAGTAATTTTGATAAAAGCAAATTCTTATACTAGAGAACTTTTATAAATTTAAAATTACCTACCTTTTTGGCAACACTACAAAACTTTGGTGTAATGTAGGCCCTGCCAATAGGCCCAATGCCTAAGCTTAGTTTATATAATAAATTTTGACAATAGATTGTTTTCATGATTATTGTAATAAAAGGACTGTTTTATAATTTTTAATTTATAAGCAGGTGTTTCTCTATTAGGTGTCAACGTTTAAATTGCAAATGAGTAAAGCATGATATAAATTGTCTTGGAAATGCAATTAATTGGATTGCAATGCAGCATTTGATTTACTTCGGAGTTGCTTTGCTTTGAAACATTTTTAAATTTATAAAAAAAAACTGTCTGTTGGGTAGAGTTGTAAATTTTGAGTAGTTACAGGTTTGTCTTTTCGGTAGATACACAAATTCTCTATGGTTTAGGAAGGGTTGAAGGACGAGACAGTGTGTAGAATTTGGCTGAATGGCAGTAACTTATCACTGGAGCTGGTGAAGAAGAGTTTCTCCGGTTTTGTGTTGTGTGTCGCGCAATTTTTGGTTCAGAAACTTTTCACTATTTAGAAAATATAAATACAAAGTTAGCTACATTAAATATGAATGGGATTCATGTTTCATCTCTTACCAGGTATTTAGTTATTCAAAATATAAACTGGAAATGTAATGTACATTGAAGAAAAATGATAAAAATAGGTTGGAAATCAAATTTGCTAAGTTAAAATGCACTTAAGGTAATAAAAATAGATTTCAAATATTATAAAACTTGGTTTTGTCTGCAACTTTGACAATATAGTGTAAGAAATTGGGTGGAGGAAAATTATCAGAAAATGTATTTATACTAATGTAGGTATATAAATTGTTAAATCTAACAAATTAGTTTGATAACCTAACCTTGACAAAGGGTAAATGTATGCTAATGGCCAGCAAATTGACCTAACCTAATAAAAAATAAATGTTGCTAAAAATATTTTTTAAGTATTTCAAATATCTGGTAATAATGTTATGAAATATTAATTCATTAATATTGATAATTTTTATAGTTTTTTGCCTATATTGCTAAAAGGTGTAGGCATATTCAGTGTGGTCAGTATAATTATATTTTATAGCAGGATTTTTAGTACTTTAATTATTTTTAAAAATATTGAATTTAATTCTCAAACCCATTTTCATTATTTTTCTTCAATATATGAATAACTATTAAATACCAGCTAGAGATGAACCATGCATAATAACCAATGAATGATGGAACTATTTTTGTACAAAAACAAGACAAAACAAATTGCACCATAAAAATTTAAGGTTAATATATAGGTTAGGTCTCTTACCTGGCATTGTTCAAAATATAAACTAGAAATGTAATGTATATTGAAGAAAAACTTTAAATTTGTGGGAAAATCAAATTCAGTAAATTTAAAAATGGTTAAAGTACTAAAAATATGATTATAAAATGATATAATTAGGCCAAATAAGCTGAACGCGCCAATGTCTTATAGTGATATAAGCAGAGAACATCACAAAATATTGATATTTCATAAAAAAAATGTTATTGCTAGGTATTTGAAATACGGTACTGAAGTACATTATAGTATCTTTATTTACTTTTTTTTTTATTTAGGTTAGGTCTATTTGTAGGTTGTTAGCTTAAATTTACCTTTCCAATCAAGTTTAGGAAAAGTTGTTTGTTAGATTATTATTGATATATTCCTATATTAATATCTATATTTTTTGATTTTCTTCCTCTGCCTATATTTCTTATAAGATGTCAAAGTTTCAGACGGCAACCAAGTTATGATGATGAAAATCTATTTTTACTACTTTAAGTGCATTTTAATTTAGCAAATTTGATTTTTCCCCACATTTAAATAGATTTTTCTTTAATATATATTACATTCCAGATTTATATTTTGAATAATAAATACTAGCTAAGTGATATAAACTACATATTTATTAAATTTTGCCTGTCACCACATCTCAGTAATTGTTTAGTATATGGTCCTCAGAATGAATTTTTACCATTTTTCTAGAAAATATTGCAAATGCATTAAAATGAAGAATAAATGCAATAAAATATAAAAACTTCTGGTGAGGCCTATAACATTAATTATTAAATTTTTATACTTTACATTAATGATATCTTTGTTTAACACAAATAACATTTACTGATGGCTTTCATTTGTGACTAAATAAAATATAAATATTGGTTGCAGTTATAACTGATCAGACATGGTTACCAGGAATATGTACAAATTTATTGTAGGTCGTAAGCAGTGGTAGAGTTTGCATATATATATATACAGGTAAAGGTGGAACGATTGTTTCTGAGTTTCGATTGTTAAAAAATATCGAAAATCGAAAATATCGGAGAAGCCTATCCTAAACAAGAGAGTTGTCAGAGGTACGAGGTACTATTACTAGACAGACACAATTATTATTACTTACTTTTCTAGCAGAACCTAATTCGACTTATCATAACCTGAACTACCGAAATTGCCGTAAAAAGAGGCCTAACCTACACAAGAATTTGCCGTAAAAGAGACCTAACGTACACAAGAACGTTTGCACGACATAGTAGCCTACGGCTAAGTATAGGTATGGAAATATCGATTAATCGGAAATATCTACATAAAAAAATATCGATATAAAAAATATCGAAACTCAGAAACAATCTCCACCTAAGCCTATATATATATATATATATATATATATATATATATATATATATATATATATATATATATATATATATATATATATATATATATATATATATATATATATATATATATATGGGTCACCATGTGAAATCACCCACAGTTTTGTGAAAAAAAAGACCCTTGACCTCTTCGATTTTCATGAAAGTTGTCATACTTAAAGATGTTGAGAAAATGAGAATGGTCTTTGTCCCAAGTTCATAGCTTAAATGGTTTTGGAGAAATAGGTCATGAAACTTTGACAAAAAGTTCATTTTTGAGAATTGTAGGCAAACTTTGAAGTTAAATATTTCAACTTCTGCAACATTGGTAATGATGATATACACATCATTTTAAAGCTCTTGAGTAGATCTAAATCTTTTATTTAGTAAGATTTTGCCAGAGAAAAAAAAAATATTTTACCTTGACTTTGACCTTTGATACTGAAAAAAGATATCTCCTGATTTTGATCAAATTTGTGTCATAACTTGGTCATCCTATTGGCACAAAGTATGCCAAATTTTAGAGTCGGCACTAGTTCAGCAGCTGCAAATTTACTTAGGTATGGTCTTAGCGAAAATTCATGTTTTGTCTCAAAATTCACTATATATACCGTATATATATATATATATATATATATATATATATATATATATATATATATATATATATATATATATATATATATATATATATATATATATATATATATATATATATATATATATATTCTTTTGTTTCAGAAGATTATATTAATTACAAAATTGTATATTAAAATTTAATAATTTTAAATAAGAAACAGTTTATAACATGGATTCTCCAGCAAAATTGTGATTGAGAACATCTGTTGTGACCCTTTCAAAGTGTATAAAACTAATGTTAGAAAAGGTCTCAGGAGAATTACCATGATATTTGCTGAAAAATTCCCTAAACCAGGAAACATTTGTGGTGAAAGAATTAAGTGTTGAAAGAAAATGACAAATGCATCACATAGTAGTTTGTCAGATAATGCATCTGTGTCTTCTGAGACCCATTCACATTCAGATCTAGAGGAAGAGTTTGTTTCTTCAGAAACTGACCTGGATACACTTTATCTTTTGACAGTTATTGGTGAATCACCAGTATGGACTGACTGGGGCCTGGCTAATAATCAGAGAAAACTGGGGTTTACCTGCCAGGGTTTCAAGAAACATAGAAGAGAAAGTTATTGATTTTTATAAAAGTGAAGAAGTCAGCAGAATTATGTCAGGAAAAAAAAAGACTATAAGATGATTAGAAGAGAAGGTGCAAAGAGTTCAGGAACAGAAACACCTTATACTTTGCAATTTGAAAGAAGCTCACCAACTGTTCAAGTAAAAAAATCCAGATAGTAAACTTAGTTTCTCAAAGTTTGCTGATCTTAGACCAAAGGAGTGTGTTCTAGCAGGTGCAAGTGGTACAAAGTATATGTGTATGCACAATACATTAAAATGTGAAACTTATGATTGATGAAACATATTTGCCCATTCTTACTAAAGAAATAGACACATTTCATTTGATAGATTATAAAAAATGCTTGGAAGAAATTTTATGCAAGCCAGCAACAGTTAATTGCTTTTTCAATCAATGTCCAAATTGTCTTAAGTTCATAGATGATTTTATATTGAAGTTATCTAATGTATTTCAAGATGATATGATTGAAGTACAATATTTGCAGTGGGTATCAAGTATCAACTGATAGAACAATCGCATTTCAAAAATCACTTTTAGTGGAAAGCATATCAATGTTCTGGTAACAAAATTGGCAGGAAGTGACATGGCAAAATATTACATATTAATTAAAAATTACATAAGTAATTAAATAAATGAACAATTAAGAATAAGAAGTTGATCTATGCTATACAAAGAGTTAACTGTCCTAATTTGAGCAAAATCGGATCTGTAGTTACAGAGATATAGAATATAAGCAAAAAATGTAATTAATGGTTAATTAGTAATTAATTGAAAATTTGGAAAATCATGAAAAACAATGTTTCATGGTATTTGAAACTCTACAATCAAAGAAACTGAACATTCAAAAAAATGTAAGCCACCTGGATTGATTAATTTTAAAAAATTTGGTATCAGTCATTTTTTGCCAATACCAATACCTGAAAGCTCAATACTGATATCAATACTTCACTCCATCCCTGACATATATATATATATATATATATATATATATATATATATATATATATATATATATATATATATATATATATATATATATATATATATATATATATATATATATGAAATAGGGATGGAGTGGTATCGGTATCGGCAAGTATCGGCATATTTTCCGATATATGGTATCGGTATCGGCAAAAATTTTGGATAAGAGTAAAGTATCGGTATCGGTATCGGTATCGGTAGTAGTATCGGCATATTTTCCGATACCGATATCGGTATCGGTATCTGATAATTTTTAGGTATCGGTAAAAAAAATTTTGGTATCGCTCCATCCCTAATATGAAACATATTATTTTCAATAATTTTTGCATTCCCTGTTGATCACAGACATGATATATATCGATGAAGAAACTACATTCATAATTCATCAATTCCTATCCCTTGGATATACTTTACAAGATAACAAACAATATCACAGAGCCAAACTCTTCCTATATAAAGACAAAAATATTTCACCACGGGAATCCCCCAGTAATACTGTAGTGGTTCCTTATAGTGATTCCTTGTCATCCTTAAAATTTACTATCTCCTCACTTTGCAATATCCATCTAATTTTTAGTTTCCTTGATAAAATTTCTTATACTCTTATTACAAATAATTCTACATTTACAGAAAAGATGGGAGGTGTATAAAATTCCATGCAATTCTTGTAACTCTCTTTATATAGGAGAAACTATCAAATTGTTACATGTATAGAACAACACAAAGCCGATGTAAGAAGATGCAACACCAGCAATGCAATTTTTCTCCATAAAGCAAACAATCACAAAATAAACTGGAATGATGCCACATTTTTGTTTTCTTCAAAGTCAAAAAATCTAAACATTCATTAAGCATTTTTTTAATAAAACTTTAGATAATTTCAATACTAACAGGCTTTTTTGATATAGACACTGTACTTTAGGTTATTTGAAGAGCATTTTTAAAAAAGTTTTTCCACACACTCAATAGGTGCCAGATTTGGTATCATCGATGTTGGGTAATTTTTTATTTTTTTAACTTTTGGCGACATGAAACTTCTTGCTTTTGTTTTAGGAACATAGGAAAATAGAGACAGTTAGAAGCCACAAGGGCCTATCGAGACTGTCCCAGTCCAAACAAATAATAACAATACTAGTACATGCTCGAAAGACTAGGTCTATCCCATCCCAGTTATCAGTTCATTCATGCATAGTCATGCATAGATAAAAGAAAAACTAAACCCCATTACACATGCAATACTCAATGAACCATCACCCACTAAAAAAAACTGCCGTTAGGCTTAGTCATAGGTTGATCTGTTGATCCAAAAATTCATATATACCCGCCAATTTGGCTTAGTCAGATTATTCTATATAATACCCAAACCATCCATATATCTATCTAGCCCCCTTTTTAAATTTGACAAGAGAATCACAGTCAACAATCTCTTGTGGCAAGTCATTCCAAAAATTAACAACTCTATTACTGAAAGAGTATTTTCTTAGATCGAGTTGGCATGGCTTCTTTTTAATTTTCTTATCATGTCCTCTAGTTACTCTTCCATGGTCCACTATAAAGTATTTTTCAATCTCTGTATTACTGTCAGATGCAAATATTTTGTAAACTTGTATCATATCCCCTCTGAGAAATCTCCTTTCAACTTAGAACATTCCTAACTCCTTCAACCTCTCTTCATAGCTCTTATTTTCCTCAGTTGCGCTGATGAGATGATGAGAGGGAAGAGTTAGTTTCCTGAAACATTCGTAGTTCTTTTATCCTTGTTACTTGTTTTTTTTAAAAATTTATTGTTCCCTTTGTTTTAACTTTTTATTTTATATTGTTTTATAATTAGCGGTTTTAAATATTATTAAAAAATTACATTAAGAAATATTTTATAAAATATATATATATATATATATATATATATATATATATATATATATATATATATATATATATATATATATATATATATATATATATATATATATATATATATATACGGTATATATATATAGACAATATAAACACCCCACAGGAAATAAAAACAAAAATTAAAATTGGAGCAAGGCTTTCAAAGGGATAGCCACCCTTCCTCTTTCAGGCTCTAGTTTATTATTAAAAGATTTTTTTAAAAACAAAAAGGCATAAAAATAATTTTTACACGGTTATAGTGTTTATATATATATATATATATATATATATATATATATATATATATATATATATATATATATATATATATATATATATGAATATATATATTGTTAAAATTTTATTTATTGGGGTTAAATAGGATTTAATCAATTATAAATCGATAAGAGGATTCAGATAATCATTTAAATGTAGATTTCGCACCAATGGGGGAAAAAAATATTCCCAAAGGAAAATTTCAATAATTTTCTACTGTACAACTGCTGAATCTGAACAAAATAAAAATAAAAATAGAATGGGATAACGTACCAGTAAAGTCTTCAAGGAATAATAGTGGATGGATGAATGAATCTTCTTGAATCCACACAGCAAAAAGCAATCAATGTTAGAAAAAGCAAGCTTCTTAAAAACTCAAAAGACCATGCAACACTCAGAAAAATGAAAAGAAAACAAGAAAAAATATGCAATTAGTGACTATTAAAAATGCCCACACATGCAAAAGATGGTGAAGAGGAAAAAAAAAATATTTACCTTTGTGATGCAGCTATAAATCCTCATTGATCACCAAACAATTACATGTGGGTAATTAAACACAAGTTGTGAGAGTTCAAAAAATGTAATAAAAAAAAAATATTTTGGTACAAAAAGGAAAAAATATATATATATATATCTTTGTTATATCTTTTTAGATATAATTAATAAATTTATAGAACACTCCCTCTTTCACTGCACACTTATGCAAAACATACACACAAATACTTCACTTAAACTACAAAATATAAAAAACAATTATATAATACATACACATATAAATATAAAAGTATATTTACATATATAAGAGAGAACTTTTATTTAAAAAATAAAAAAAAAAATAAATAAATAAAAAAACTCATATGAATATCACAAATAGACGCATAAAACTTATAGATTATAGCTGTAAATGATAAATACTCAAATATGTTACTGATAATTCAACATGCTGACCTTCATGATCAATTCAAGATTCTGATCTTAAGTAAAGAGTCACAAAGTTGTTTTCTGTGCAATTTTTGTATTAAACCACAAAGGAGTTATTTCAATGTAGGAAATGGGTCCTACAACAAAGCTGATGTCGTATAACAAGAAACAGGGTTCTAAATTCTGGGATAATATTTTTTTAAGCTTGAAATTAGAATTTCTAGAGGTGGATAGATTCCAAAAACTCAAATGTGGATAATAGTCCCCAAACGTCTACCTAAAAATAATAACGTGTGTACTTAGAATCCCTAATAAAATTAATTTATCTATATAATAGTATAATGACATGATATTGATACTGTGGGATAATAAACATATAACTAGCCTATCACTAAAAGCAACTTACCTCAACAAATGTTGAGGTGATCTTTTTTAGGGAGTGATGGAGACACTATAAGAGATCCAAATTGCAGATAACCTTTGAGAACGAATTCAGAACAGTTATAGTCAATAGTGGTCTTTATAAAAATCTTGTTTTCTCAGTGAATAGAAAAAATACATATACAATCCTACCTTGTTTGTTGCGTCCTTAAAGTTTAATTGAACAAGCAAAAAAAATAGCATAAATCAACAAAATTGACTTATAAATAATAAATTTAGGATTTTTACCAATTTATACTATCTGAAAAAATAAAAAAAAAAACTTTCAATAGCGAAACAAAACATATGTTTTATATGTAAACTATAGAGTATAGAATATATATATGCACAAAAAGCATATATATATATATATATATATATATATATATATATATATATATATATATATATATATATATATATATATATATATATATATATATATATATATATATATATATCCTCTCCTCACCTTCACTGGTCAATCTTCTTTGTAGCCATACAAATTAGCTAAATTTCCATCTTCAAAAGTATTCTTGGAGAAATTTACTTAGGAAAATGTTTCTATATACATGTTGTATAGCAATGAGGGTAGGTTCCTGCTGGGTGGAAGTCTTCAGAAAAAAATCAGCCAGTCCTTTAACAAAATGGTTCTCTGTTCCTAATGTCTTGCAACCTGGTTAAAGAACCTGAGGATTTCATGAACATCCCTACATCAGTACTACCTTGAGGTGTTTAATCTGGGAGTGGAAGTTTAGTCAGAAGATTATGGAAATTGATGGAGAGATCCCCCCTCCAATTAAAAACCAGCACCAAAACCTCAATTTCTAAGGGTGACTCTGTTAATGAACCTTGTTCACATTCTTTGGGGTGTTGTAATTGTATCTTTTCTGATGGAAAACTTCCTCAAAGTTTAGGATATTGATATTGTTGTATCAGTGATATTTGCAGATGATCCCTTCCATATGAATAAATCAGGTTGTAAAATGCCTGCTGATGTCAAAATTGCTGGCAATCAATATTTTAGAACTTGCCCAATTACACCTTTAGCAAAAATTTAATTAAAATTTTAAATGAAATGAAGAAAATTCCCTTTTGCAGTGCTCCCTAGAATTTGCTTATAGAAATCCTAAAGACTGAAACTCTAAATTTAAAATCAGGAAATTGTTAAATTTTGAGTAGCTACAGCTGCAATAGGTCAACATGAGAGTAAATCATGTTGCTGAATCGATATGTCAGGGAATGGTTGCTAAAGTGGCCCCTAAGAAGCTGCGAGTTTTGTTCAGGTTGCTACAATTTTTTTTCTTCTGAGCAGTTACTCCCAAATATATAAGGGTCTTATTTGCCCTTGTATGGAGTACTGTTCTCATCTTGGGGGGGGGGCTCTGGCTCCTCCTCCTGAATAGGGTTGAGTCTAAAGCTAAAGTTAATTAACTGGCCCCTACTTTCAAACTCTCTTGACCTCCTATCTCTGCGATGTGACGTTGGTGCACAATCTTTTTCCTATAGGTACTACATTGGCATGTGCTTTAAGAAATTGTCTTCTCTCATTCCTCCACCGTTGCATCATCCTCGTTGCACAAGGGGTGCCCTGCTTTTGCACAAATTTTGTGTGGATGTAGGGAAACCCCAGTCTAGCCCATTGTAGTGTCTCCTCCTTTCCAGTCACCTCTGTTCTGTGGAACTTTACCATCATCTATTTTTCCTCCTGTATTTAATCTTCCACTCTTCAAGGCCTCTGTCTGTGCCCACCTGAGGGATGTGTGTTAGATGTGTGTTTGAGTGACTTTTCTTCCTTTGTGTGTTCTCCCTCCTTGAAAAGGGCTCTGCCCGTGAGTGGTGGCAATCTGTAAAAAAAAAATAATATATAAAATAATATACAACTGTAATGCATTATCTTCAATAATTTTAGAGCAGTAGCCTCTTGAAGTTGGTAGAGGAGTCAAAATTTGGCTAAAATCTGAACTCTAAGGGGGGTACCAGGAAATTTTAAGTCAATTTCCTTTTGTTTCGAACTAAAAGAATTCTTTATCCCAAGTTTCTTGAAAATCTAAGGCATAGTAGTTTCCCTCCACCTCTTTACTGATTTGTCCTCAAATGCCACTTTTATTGAATTTTTACTTGGTCATTGTATGACCTACTTATAATTTTGTAATAAGGTGATTAAAATCTAAGGCATAGTAGTTTCCCTCCACCTCTTTACTGATTTGTCCTCAAATGCCACTTTTATTGAATTTTTACTTGGTCATTGTATGACCTACTTATAATTTTGTAATAAGGTGATTTATAAATACTATAGTTCACATGATAAATGGTGACTAGTAACAGGTTGCAGCAACTGCATCATATATATATATATATATATATATATATATATATATATATATATATATATATATATATATATATATATATATATATATATATATATATATATATATATATATATATATATATATATAAGAATTTTTAAATTTTCAGAAAATTTTTTTATTTTATATTGCAATTAGATCTTTTCCTAAAATTTTGTTGGTGAATATGGATTTAACACCTGGACCAGCAGTATGAGGTAAGTATTACAGAGGTTAAGATTTACAAATAAAATTTTATATTGCCAAGAACTTCCAACTGAATGTATCATTTCTTTAGGTTCCTGGCTAATGGGCCAAGATGATGAAAAAAACTGGCAAATCTTGGTCTACAGATAGTACAACTACTTGTGCAGTCACTGATTTTAAAGGAGATGTAAGTATGAATTGGCACTTACTTTTAAGTAGTAGTTGTTTAATCTGATCTTTTTTAATCATTGTTAAATTAATTTCTAAGGATTTCAGTTCCATTTGTACCAATAATTATCCATTGATTATAATTCATGATACCAATATGCATATATGGTATCAGATAAGTTTTTAGACATCCATTGAAAGTCATTTTTGTTTTAATTTCTTAGGAGAAAAAACTTTCAACTGGATCTCTTGGGGCAGGGGACAGTACTCGACCCAAAGTGGTTATGGTAAAGCTTGATGAGTCCAAACCCAAGCCAACAGCAAAGAAAAATAAGCCTATTCAAGCTGATTTGGATGTATCCAAAGAATTTACTAGGTAATATAAATATATTTAATATATAAATATATTTAATATTTTAAAGTGTTCTAGTTTGTATCAAAACTTTACTGCTCATAATGTGGTACCTATAAATATTGTGGAATAAGCTGCTGCCAGAGCCACCAGACATCAATGCTGAATCAGAGTTGCTATTTAGCCAGCCTTGGGACGTGTGGAGGAGTATCCATTAGTATCCATTAGTATCAAAAATGAACCTTTTAATAATTGATATTATTTATTTAATTTTCTAATGTAATTTTATTACAATATAAAACACATTATTCATTTTTATTTCAATTAAATTTCCTTTTCTTGCCATTATTATATTTAAAAACCTCATTGAAGATAAATGGCATTCGATAACAGTTTGAAATCTTTGTTATGCTTAAAAGTATGAAAGTATAAAAGTTTGTTACAATTAAAGCTGTTTCCTTATAAAGAGTTAAATCTGATACGCAAATACAGACAGTTTTTAAAGGAAAAAAAAAGCTCTATGCATTTTTGTATTCAATTGATAAATTCTTTACCTAAAAGGTTTTAGTTTTAGATCATGTACGAATTAATATATTACAGTCTCATGTTTTTGTTGAATAGTAGTTTTAAATTGTAGCATAAAAGATATCAAAATAGTTATAAAAAATAATTTAATACTTTTAAGATATTTTTAATAGTTATGGATTATTTTAATTCTTAGTTGTACTAATTTTTAAAAATTTGTTAAGATTGTGCTCATAACTAAATCTCTTTCAGTTACATGGAAAATAAAAGATAGAAATTAACTACTTTAATGTTTTTTTTTTTTTTTTTTTTTTTTTTTTTTTTTTTTTTTTTTTTTTTTTTTTTTTTTTTTTTTTTACTGTAAAGTCAATTTTTCTCAATTATACTTAATTTTGATTATTAAAAATTCTCAACTTTAGTGTATCTTGTGAAATACCTTTGGTTCTCAGCATTTTAAATTGAAATAAAGAGATTGTTTTATATGTTAGTTTTGTAAAAGATTAAAATAAGGAATAAGATCCATGCAACTACTAAGTTAATATTATTTTCACAGGTGTAAAGATGATGGTGCCCTCAGACTTGACCTTAGCAATTCCAGCATTAGTCATCTTCCATCCTCTGTTCACAACCTAAATCACTTGATTGAATTTTATTTGTATAGGTAAGACATTGTTAAAAAAAAAATTTTTGTATGAAGTATTAATTTTCCAATATAATAACTTAGTGTTGGGCAAATATTTTTGTTGGCAGGTTAAATTTATATGTACTCTATGTCCTTTTTATTTTTCTGAGTTGATATTAAAGTGATTATTTACAAAATATTTATATAATTTATTAAACAAATTTGCTGTGAGACCTTGTTCGCTTAATGTTACTTTCATGGCACAAGAAGGTGCACAATTTCCTTGCATAAGCTACTTTGAGACCCTATTTACAATCAAGGATGGCCAGTTACTCAGCAACAAATTAATTTGTAGTCAGTGAATGTGTTAATGAAAAGGAATTTATTTAAAAAAATTTTAAATTGGGATAACAGTTTTACCTTGTTATAATTACCATAATCCAGTAGTTTAATATAGTGCATTATTCTTTGATGTGTGAATAGTTTTTCTCTTTTTCTTTCATGGCCTGCACTGTAACGTTTTAGTTAGGAGCAGATTATACCATTTTTACCACTCCTAACCTAATTTGTGTTGACTTAGAATGAGAAAATAAAATTAAAATTAAGGTTTATTGCAAATAAACATTTTTGTATTCTTTTTAAAATTTTCTTATATTAATCTGTTGTTAAAAGATATTATTTTAAATTCGAAAATTTTTATTTTTAAAATATTTTTAAAAATATTTATTTTTTATTCATGAAAAATTATTATTATTATTATTTTTTTTCAGCAATAAGCTAGTCACTTTACCTCCAGAAATTGGTTCTCTTGTAAACCTTCAAACTTTAGGATTATCGGAAAATTCTCTGACATCCTTGCCTGACACTTTAGCCAAATTGGAAAGACTAAAAGTTCTTGATCTTCGTCACAACAAATTGAATGAAATCCCAGATGTAGTTTACAGACTCGCTTCTCTCACAACCCTTTTCTTAAGGTTCAATAGAATAAAAGTCGTTGGCGATAACATAAAAAACCTTACAGTAAGTATATATATATATATATATATATATATATATATATATATATATATATATATATATATATATATATATATATATATATATATATATATATATATATATATATATATATATATATATTATATATATATATATATATATATATATTATATATATATATATATATATATATATATATATATATATATATATATATATATATATATATATATATATATATATATATATATATATTAATATATATATATATTATATTATATATATAATATATATATATTATATATATTATTATATTATTATATTATATTATATTATATATATATATATTATATATTATATATATATATATATATATATATATATATATATATATATAATATATGAGTGCTGTTTACCTCTTTCTTTTTTGGTAATATTTATCTAGTACCATTTAAGTGTACAATTATTTTATTATAGTTTATTGGGAAATTTTATAAATTGTTAATATATTTCTAAAATCATTAATCTTAAGAATATAAACCACATAAAAATATATATATTATAAAATAATGAAGATATATATATACATATATATAATATATATATATATATATATATATATATATATATATATATATATATATATATATATATATATATATATATATATATATATATATATATATATATATATATATATATATATATATATATTAAAGAATCTCACTTCACTTTCCTTGCGTGAGAATAAAATACGAGAACTTCCTGCTGGAATTGGAGAACTAACCAATCTTATGACCCTTGATGTGGCCAATAATCATTTAGAACACCTTCCTTCTGAGATTGGTAATTGTGTAAACTTGCAAACTGTTCACTTGCAGCACAATGAACTACAGAGTTTGCCAGAAACTATTGGAAATCTGCGAAACCTCATTACTCTGGGATTAAGGTAATTTGAAAACTATTTGTTACTAGTAAGTAATAGTTATTATTTTATTTATTATTATTATTATTATTTTCATTATCATCATCTTCTTGTTAACGTGCCCACCTTACCGTTGTGAGGGGGTCCGAATATCCTTTCTGATATCCGCGAAGTAGTGTGTTTTCCATTTCTTAGTTTTCTTCCAGCTTATGATTTTTCTGTTTCTCACTTGGTTGAGTTTCCACCCCTTTCTCACCTATGTACCCCATGGTACTTAATTCCGCTTCCTTCCGAGCATCCCCCACTTTTCCCCCAATTCACCTTGCCTTTGTTGTTTTCCCGAGGCTTGTTCCTGCACTGGAACGAGTCCATCCCACTCTCCTTTCCCCGCGGATAAGGTTACGGGTTAAAAACCGGTCCTCTTCGTCTTTGACCGGGCCGCCCATTATAGGGACCCGAACCTCGGCTAACCGCTGTAGGAGGCTGTCCTGCACTTGGGTGTATAATCTCAGGCTTCGCGTCGCGTCGCGTGTCATGTGGTTCATGAATGAGGTCTGGCACGGAGTTACAGGGGGACTCCTTAGGCCACATCCGCACCCCACCCTTTTGGGGTGCAGTTTCAGGGAGGGATGTATTGGGCTCTGGACTTTGGCTTGTTGAAGTGAGCAGGCCGCCCCTTCCTTATCACATTACCTCCCAGTTGTTTGACTTTTGTGTGTTATTAGTTTCATTGTTGTATTTGTATTCTTCATGGTGAAGTAGTGTGCTGTAGTTTTTGTTTCTATGAATAAATCATATACTACATATTCGCTTCTAAACAAAGGCAGTTACCATCATCTGTCAGGTCCGCCACCTGTCCTCTTCCAGGCTTCTCGTAGGTTGGAATCTAATCATGACTTTGATGCCCTGGTTGATAATATATTCGTCGGTCACGTCCGTTCTCTGACGTTTCTCTTCTGCTCATAGGATCTCTTTCTGGGACCCCATCTCGTCCAACTCGTGATGCTCAATCGACCTCTGTCACTACTGTGTCTGGTATCTGTTTGCAAGACTACATCTCTGCCAACTACACGTTTGCAGAAACCCAACCTACGTTATTACAATACTCATCAGCCCAATGTGATGCTACTATCGGATCCACCACCAGGAGTTCCTGGGTGTTTTGTTTATCCTCTGTATTTTTCCCTTAGTTCGCCCACTTCTCAACTCCTTATGTCGCGAAGCGCTCTCGTACTTAGTAAGGCCCTAGAGGATGCCCTCAACTCGACTGACTCCCTAAGTTACACCGATGAGAAATGATTCCTTCCCTCTTGGTTCGAACCACGTCTTGGAGTCAAAGCTCCACGTTCTTCCAGTTGTCACAACTTTTGGCTATCCCCATTATTTCCACTCCTGATGCTGTTTGCAACACCTCCAAAGACAGTTTATGCCATTGAAATTAGGAACCGACCGGGGCCCCAACCCCGGCCATTTTTACTGACCCCGGCCCCGGCCCCGGCTAAAAATCAGGGAAAAGGCCGGGGTTAAAATGGCAAATTATAAAAAAAAAAAAAATTTTTTTTTTTATTTTCAGCCGATTCTGCTGAAACTTTCAGTGTATATAGATTTTTTACCGGTAAGAAAAGTCCATTTCTAGCGTTTTTCCGAGTCTATTACGGTTAAAAAAAAATTTTTTTTTTTTTTTTTTTTTTGTGGAAATTTTACCCTTTTTCAATAAAATGGTGGTGCCAAACCACTTTTTAGAATGAGCTGAAAGTTGGACTATTTATTCAAAATTATATGGGCTACAAAAGCCTCTAATAGACTTTTGTTCCCAGAGTTATAGAAAAAATGTTATAAGCCAAAAACTGACCAACTATAGAAAAAAAATTTTTGAACTAAAAAAAATCCACCTTTTCAGACAAAAATTTTTTTAAAAAAATACAACTATAACATTTCCTATTTTTGGTGTGTATAGAGGAGGGGTGGGGCTACAAATTCCTCTATGTACTTTATTCGATGAGATTCGTTGGTTTTGAGATATAGCCTTCAAAAAGGTCCATTTTTGGCCAAATTTCAAAAATTCCCAAAGTTTGAGAGGCTATATCTCGCTTCAAACAAAGGGCATTTAAAAATGCACTAAATAAAAATTGTTGCCCTGTTCCTCTTCTAAACAATATTCACAAATAAAAAAAAAATAGTAGGTAGCATTTTTTTTTTTAAATAATTTTTTCCTCCAGAAGGGTACGATTTTTGCAAAAAAAAATTTCAAGTGCTTATAACTTTTTTCTAGACGTGATATCAAAAATCTATTCCCACCAATGCAAGAAATTGGGGACAAAGGTATTCAGTTAAATTTTCAGCTCATGTGGACCAGTGGTTTGACCCAGTTATTCATTTTTTTCAACTTTGGGTCCAAATAAGTTTCAAACCGTTATAGACTCAAAAAAATGCTCGAAATCAACTCAGAACTTCGTGAAAAAATTCACATATTTTGAAAATTTCAGCTCAATCAGTCAAATAATAAAAAAAAATTTCAAACAAAATATAAGAAAATTAAGATTTTTTTCTTTTCTGTTTCTTTTGACCGCTCCTTTTCTGCTAGTGAATGTTCATCTTTGTGTTTTGATTTTAGATACTCCAAAAAGATTTGGTTGAAATTTTTTTACTTGTAGCACCCGGAGGTTCTCTTCTAATTTTCTGACTGCAGATGTTACATTTAGCTATTTCGAGCCTATCCTGAAACATTGTAAAGTATTCAAATACTGCAGAAGCTGATCTTTTAGCCATATTGACTGAAAGTATAAAAAAAATAATAATTTTTAAATAATGCAGCTAAATGATACAAGTTTGATACATAGCAATAAAATAACAATGATATGTATAAATACAGGTTAAATTGATAATTTTATATCTTACATTTTTTCAAACTTTACCTTTGGGTCTTACCTAGGTAAACGTGTTAAATCACTATTATGAATTAGAATAATTTTTTTTTTAATTTTTGTACTTTTTTTAAACTTTAAATATACAAAACTGTAATTTTCTGATTTTTTTTATAGAGAAAATGCATATAATCATTAATTTAAGTGAATGTTGGCTATTCTACTCCTTCCTTACAATTAAATAAACCTTATATCTAATTTTCTTAACCTAAAATTTCAGTGCTTTTGACCTCTTTACAAATTTTAGGAAACCCCGGCCATAACCCCGGCCCCGGCCCCGGCCAAATTCCAGCCCCGGTCGGTTCCTAATTGAAATTAGGTCAGATGATCCGACAGCTATCCTGGCTTACCTACAACGGAAATGCCTTCCTGTAACTGACGTGTACTGTTTCCTCCCTCTCAGCAAGGTCCAGACCAGTCTAACCCCCGCTTACTTTTAGCGTTCAGCATTCCGTCCACCACCCTACCAAACTAAAACTTGGTTTCACTCTTCACTCTGTTAACACGTATTTTTTTTTTTTTTTTTTTTTTTTTTTTTATGTCTCCTCCGGTGGGCAAAGGCCAGGAGGCCTACCAAATTCCACCGGAGTTGGGAAAGGTCTATAATCATGGTCGATGGTGGCCGACGTGTCCAGACACACGGCGTTTGAAAGTATGCAAGTCAAAGGAAGTTGGGAAAACAGATGAAGGGAGTGTGTTCCAGACTTTACCAGTAGAGTATATGTAAGACTGAGCATAGCGGTTAAGTCTGGGGTCGGAGAGTTGGACAGAGAAAGGATGAGAACTGTGTAGAAAGGCGTGTCGCACGAGCTCTTCTCAATGGAGGAGGTATGCGACGAGAGAGTTCAGAAGAGCAGTGTCTGTTGTAATAGCGATAGTAAAGAGAGAGTGACGCAACAATTCGACGGGCAGAAAGAGATTGAAGAGAGTTAGTAAGAGTAGGAGAGTTGATGAGACGAAATGCCCTTGACTCCACCTTCTCTAAGAGAGCTGTATGTGTGGAACCACCCCAGATGTGCGAAGCATACTCCATACAGGGACGAACAACACCCCTATACAGAGCAAGCAACTGGGGTGGCGTGAAGTAATTCTGAAGGCGCCTCAGAACACCCAACCTCTTAGAAGCTTGTTTAGAAAGAGAAGTAATGTGATCTTTCCAAGAAAGATCACGAGAAAAAGAAACACCAAGAATATTAAGGACAGATGAAGGCTTGAGTTTGTGTTTTCGAAGAAGATATCATAGTTGTGTGGAAGATTGTGTCAAGTGGAGAGATGGAGGAACTGAGTTTTTGAGGCATTGAAAACAACCATGTTTTCTCTGCCCCAATTTGAAATACGGGAAAGATCAGAGGTTAGTTGTTCCAAGGCTACCCTTCTCGAGTCTATCAACTGCTGTTGGGTGGGACGTTTTTCAAAATGGAAGGAATAATGAAGGGTGGAGTCATCAGCATAGGAGTGGATAGGAGATGAGGTAATGGAGAGAAGGTCATTAATGAAGAGTAGAAAAAGTGTTGGTGATAGTACAGAACCCTGAGGAACACCACTATTAATAGATTTAAAGGATGAACGGTGGCCGTCTACAACAGTTGCTATAGAACGAATTATTAAGGAGTTAGTAAGAGTAGGAGTAATTTACCGCACTCAAGATGATGCTTCAAGTGTCAAAGATTTTGCCATTCTCAGAAATACTGTTGATCCCCTCAAACTATCTGTCCTCCTTTCAGCAGTCACTTCCACACTACTTGTGACAATCTTCATTTGCTCCTTAATTGCAAAGGACCCCACTTAGCCGCCTCTGTTCACTACCTTTCTTATGCCCTCGAATAAGAAATTCTAGAGCTAGACCGACGTGAGGAAACGCGTCGAGCTCACAAAAAACTTTCGTCCCACCCTTTGGCAACTCCGAACTTGCTCTCACTAGGGTGTCCTTTCCCCTACAATACCTCCCTTCGACGAACCTTTACGTCAGGGAAGACCTCCCCATTGTTTTCCGTCGTATCATTTACAATTCTCCTATGACTGATTGTCATATCTCCCACACTACTTATACTCCAGACTCTCCTGATCTGCCACTCCCCTCTGTCCGCCGTCACTCACCTGAACTTACATCTTTTTCGTATGGCGTGAGCTCTGAGAATGTTCATGCCCCTCCCATGGACTTGTATGGTCTCACTTCCGTTTGCCGATTGTCATGTGATTCCTCGTCTCACTCATACTGTGAAACGTACATTCCGCAAGCGATCAGCATTTCTCTCTCCTGAACCACCTTCAGGGGCCTCGATACGCTTCTCGTGGGATGAGTTACATACCTTTTCAGCAATCGTACTCCTTTCACTATCGTACCGCAGACCTTTTAAAGACCCCACCTCACGAGAACGTTAGTAATACTGTGACATCCTCATTCAAACCGAGCAAGGCGTTCCCAGCACCGCCGTCAGGCTCGGGATTCTACCGTTTCTGATGACGTTTCCTGTGAGCCTATGATAGAGCCGTCTCTACTCTCCAGTGACTGATTCATCACCAGATTCCCTCTTCAACGTCTCGCGTAACTCATTTGATTCTGGACCTTCTCTTATGAACGCCGATGTTTGGTCTATTTCTGCACAACTCGTGGGACTTGAGGGAGTCACCCTTCTTGTGCCAAAAACCATTCCTTCAGCACCTGAGAATAATCGAGACATTTGTTACAAAGTCCAAACAGATGTTGCATCCTGATCCAGTTCCTATGCTTACCCTCTGCTTTGCTTCTTCGGTAGGCTCACCTGGAGGTACCGAGATTCTGGCTTCCCACGACCACGCCTATTCCAACTCCTGATCACTCTTTCTTTTTCCACAGTACAGTATGTCTGTCTCCCCTCATTTGTCTTCGGACTCCGCTCCACGCTGTATTCGGGAAGGACCGCGGAGACCCTAGTGCCTGCCATTGTCACCCCGCTTCCCATTTGATCAAAGTGTGAGGATGTGGAGCCCAACCATGCCGCTCTCTTTGGAGAGGATGCTTCCGTCTGAGGTTGGGAATATCCTTCTGCCAGACTCGTTCGTCCAGGCTTATCTCCCATCTCAGAGACTTCTCTCTACCTCCGAGATATAAAGTCCAACATCGCTTTTTCTTTTTCTCTGTCCATCACATCCTGGTTGGTTGTCCTGCTCAGTCATCTTGCAATGGAGCTACTTCCCTGATTTATGTGCCATCCCCACCGGGAACAGTCTTTCTTACCTCCTATCAGAATCACCTCATTTTTGGAGTGATGCAATTTTCGCCTTGAACCTTGTCTTTCCTGATTTGATTTTCCTGGTGCGTTCGTTTTCGTTTTATTTTTCGTTTTGTCTAGATGTTGTCCCTTAGTGTTAGCTTCCAACCCAACATTGCTGAATCCCAGCTACTCAAAAAAAATAAATAAAAAAATATATTATTATTATTATTATTATTATTATTATTATTATTATTATTATTATTATTATTATTATTATTATTATTATTATTATTATTATTATTTGCGCATTTGAATGCAGTCTTTCTTTTTCATTTTAGAGTATAAAGTTACATTTTGTTCCCAATTTTAGGAGGTGGTCCAATCTTTTTATTGTGTTTGAAGATTTTTTTTTTTTTTTTCAGTAAGAATGTTACTTTTAAGGAAAATTTATGTGCTACACTTACCTCATTTGTTATAAAGTTTCACATATTTAGTAATTTCGTATGATTTATATTTATCTTCCCAGTAGGATCGTGTATCCTTCTTACACAAAACTCTTATATCACCATGAGAAATTACAGTGTTAAGCATAAAAGCTTGATATAATATTGAATCTTAAATTTTTACAGTTAAAATTGAATGAATCGATAGAGTTTAATACAGAGTCGGTATATTAAAATTCTTTGTATAATTTTTTTAAAAGCTACTGTTAAATTTCTTTTTGTCATTCTGCAGCTTTTTTTTTTTCTTTTTCTTCTAATAATCATGTTAATTGTAAAGTTTTGGGGTGCATTTTATTCTCCTACCTATCTATTTATTGATATATTATCTTTGACCCTTTTCAATCTGTTACTTTTATTATGGTCCATTATTGCTTATTCTTTCTGATATTGTAAAGGTTAAAATCGTGCTGAAGTGGAACTAAAATGATTAATGCATTATCTACCGAGAAAAGAGGCTCGAGTTTCATAGAATAGATTTTGTACAATTTTAGGATGAAATAAAAGTAGCAAGAGTTTGAAGATAACGGTAATTACCGAGCGCTACGTTCCTAATGATGAATGAAATAAGAACAAGCATTTTTTTTTTTTGTTTTTTGTTTTTTGTTTAACCAATTTTTGTTTTAGTTGAAACTAAAGAAAATTTTAGTGAATGTGTGTGTTACAGAGAATCATCTTAGATTTTCACTCTGCACATTCCTAGGGATCTCTTCCAGTAAAGCAGTATCAAAGGAAAATAATCGAAGAAACGCTTACTTTATCTCGCAGAAGACGTGAAGAGATAGAATAAGATGCAGAGATAAGATAATGAAATAAGAAGGAACAGAGACAAAAGTTTAACCACGTATAAGGAGAAGGATTTGAGTAAAGTTCTAGTATGTTGGTATTATATCTAATATAAGAGATACATGCAGGGAGCTTCATTATCTGCTCATGGTTTTTTGCAGATTGATCATTTGTAGATAAGTTCAATAGTTTTAACTTAAGGAACTAGAAGAAAATCATTGTTTGTGGTGAATATTGGAATTACCAACAATGATGATTTTGGACAAAGATTATTAATATTTTGTAGTTAGATAGTCGAGGAGTTTAGAGGAGTCAATAAGTTAGGAGGTAGAATAATAGAACATTTGAATTTAATGGTGTGTATTAGCAAGAGAGCTGTGTCATTTACTAAAAAAAAATTCGGAAAACCTCAAGCAACAACACGAGAATACCCAGAATACCAAAATGCTGTCTCGGCCAACCTTTACATGCGCATATCATTAACATTTGACGAAAGATGAGAATAGAAACCGTAAGAAATATGCATTGATCTTTGTATTTTTGAATTCGTTTTAGTTGGACCTTGTATTTAGGAGTGGCTATATTGTAAAATTAAAGATACAAATTCATGTTTGATTTCATTGGGAATTATAATTATTTCTTTTATGAGTGCTCAATTATTTAAGTTTCAGATAATGACAAGAGTTCAGTCAAAAAGGCGAGTGGTGATGTTTAAGAAAGTGAAAATCTGAAAAAAACATCTATTGTTTCCAGAAGTTAGAATTATATTAATAATAGCTATAATAATCATAATACTTTTGTACAGTGTGGTGCACAACCTTCATTTGCTGTGCGAGAAAATGGCCGAAAATGCTGTCTCGGCCAACCTTTATATATATATATATATATATATATATATATATATATATATATATATATATATATATATATATATATATATATATATATATATATATATATATATATATATATATATATATTATTTATTTATTTATTTATTTATTTACAGGTATAACCGTTTAACTAGCATTCCAAAATCATTGAGCAATTGCGTTCAGTTAGACGAGTTTAATGTTGAGGGAAACCAAATTTCTCATCTCCCAGAAGGGCTGTTGAGTTCGCTCTCTAATTTGTCATCTCTAACGCTCTCCAGAAACGCATTCACGTCATACCCTGTTGGGGGTCCTTCACAGTTCACCAATGTCCATTCTATCAATCTTGAACATAATCAGGTTGATAAAATACCATATGGAATATTTTCAAGAGCAAAGTATCTTACCAAATTAAACATGAAGGATAATGCTTTGACATCTCTTCCTCTAGGTATTATTATTATTATTATTATTTTAATTTTATTATTTATATATATTTTATTGTTACAGTTAAGAAGGAATATATCACAGTTTGCCTGTATATTATTATTATGACATACTGTGTTGTTTTTAAATTATTTCTTAATACAGTTTTCTTGCCTTTTAACTGCAGGAAGCTCATAGGGTTACCCTTGTGTATAAACCTGATATTTATCATGCTTAGTTAGCGAAAATCTCTGGAGCCAGTTTTTCATGTAGTATATTCAAAGCCCCTAAATGAACTATTTTGACTATCTGTTCTGTTTTTACAAATGATGAGTTACATGTGTGAAATGGAAGATGAAAGACCAAAATTCTTATTGAATAAATGATGATTAGAGATATTGTGAAAATTATGGCTGGCATAATTTAATTTGGTTATAGAATAAAATGGTTTTTGAAATTAATTAATGAAAAATAGATGTTTTGAGAACTTCAGAGTATAGTTTGCCATATAACCTCAGTTTTTCCTTAGATAGATATATATATATATATATATATATATATAATATATATATATATATATATATATATATATATATATATATATATATATATATATATATATATATATATATATATATATATATATATATAAAGGGTAAAGGAACTGATTTTAATTAGTTATGGATTAAAATGGATTTATCAAAAAAAAAAATATTTTCTGTAATCATGCTTTTCTGTCTTATATATATATATATATATATATATATATATATATATATATATATATATATATATATATATATATATATATATATATATATATATTATATATAATATATATATATATATATATATATATATATATAATATGGTTTTAGAAAGGTTTTCTGTCATACCATATAGAATTCATGGAACCTATTACTGTTTGTGTTGACAAAGGGATGTCAGTTGTATTCTTTATTCTTTATTTCAGTAAAAAATTCAGCAAAGTACAACATGCTAGGTTAGGTAGAAGGCTAAACAATTAGATTAGTAACAAGACAATGTATGTATGTAGTGCTCCATAATGGGTCAAAAATCATCACGGGAGGTGGTAAATGCTTTTCAGAATTATGTGCTGACCACGCTTCTATATATATTCTATATAAATATTTTGATAAGGGAATAAAAAGTAGAGGTTCAAAAGTTGCTGATAGTATTCATTATCTTGGTTGAAAGTTCACCATGATTTTGGTAAATCTCTTGATCTGAAAAGTGGCAAATGAATTTCAATACTAAAATATTGTAATTGGAAACTAAAATAGGAATTTTAATTACGAAAAAAAAGATAAAGAGAATTGGATGGATTCTGTTAAAGGAAAGACTTAGATGTATCTGTTTGTAGAAATTTGAATGTTTTAAAATATATAAATAGTTAACAAAAATATCAAGAATTATAATCCGTAATGTTTCTTATAAGAATAAGGAGGTAATAATGAAGCCCAATGATAGTTATGTTGGGCTGTGAGAATGGTGCCCAAGAAATGACATTGAAAGGTATAAAGCAATATAATGTAGAGAGCATAGAGCTACAAGTATGAGTTGTAATTTTACAAATAAGAGTTACGAATTAGATTGAAGGAACTGGACATGTTTTGTATTGTAAGGAGATTCTTATATTAAACACAAGCCATTTGGTTTATATCTACTGGGAAGGGTAGGCTCTTCATACTATACAGACCATGCTACTATAACTAGAGGTCACAATAAGAAAATAAAATAAATAAGCTTTTTATGATTTGAGGAAATATTTTTCCACAACTGTATAATTAAAAATTTTGGAATGGTTCAAGCTAATAGTTGACTTTCAAGTTTTAAAATAATTTGGTTAGGGCAAATCATTTGGGTATTTTATATATAGATAATACGCATTGAAATGTTTCATTATATTTCGTGTATCTATTTTAATTGGTTCATTGTCTTGGGTAGTGGCTATATTGGAAAATTGAAAAAAATTCAAGCTTAATTATATAGTAAATGGACTCGACTATTGATAGGTACCGTATGTATATTTATAATTTTCATTACTTAAATCAATAACGTTTCAGAATGGAAAAGATATTCTAGTTTTGACCATTTTCTGGTTGAAACGAATTAAATCTAAGATTACTAGCTGCACCAGAATTTTGGTATATATATATATAT